>JANGZZ010000098.1:0-53377 GCA_026225955.1 Clarireedia paspali | reverse complement strand
CAGCAGCTGCATTAGCTGCCGCCTCACGTGCTTTCTTCAAGCCCCAGACATAGAGTTCTTCCTCAGCAATAGGCTTAGCCGCAGCCTCACGTGCTTTCTTCAGTCCCCAGACATAGAGTTCTTCCTCAGCAATAGGCTTAGCAGCAGCCTCACGTTCTTTCTTCAGTCCCCAGACATAGAGCTCCTCCTCGGCTGCTGCCTCGCGTCTACGGTTGGGATTGGGGCTGCTGGAGACAGTGACAGCGAGCAAAAATGTGCTCAAGGCAGTTAACGTAGTGAACTTCATGATGATGAAGGATTTTGGAGACAGTGGAGAGACTAAGATTGTAAAGATGATTAAAAATAAATCTAATGGTAGTCTGGTAGATGAATTATTAAATGCGAACAATCTGAAAGATATTATTTTAAGTGGGAGCATACCTATTTATAATTCAGTTACTATTCAATCAAGCCACTGAAATGCTGTTAATCATATTGAGAGTTTCTACTAAGAAAGAATACAAATAGAACTTTTATTTTAAATTTAAATTAAATATTAAAGTTAAGAATAGAATTTATTTTTTGATATATATAAAGTTTTGAAATAAAAAACAATAAGAAATTAAAACTAAATAATCCAATTATATTTTTTTTTTTATATTATATAAAACAAATATAATAATATTTTAAATAAAATATTTTATATTTTGAACTAAATAGTTTTTAATTTTATACAATTTCTTTTTTGACTTTCAAATTATTTTATTTAGTTAGGAATTTAGTGCAAGTTATTTATTAGCTATTTTCTCCTTTTCTGCAACTTGTTTCTTCATTCTACTGTTTCAGTCACTCGAACTCCATTTTCCGATTGATGACAATGACAGACCCTAACTTCTACATTGAGACCCCTCGTCTCTTTCTGCGGTATTTTGATGCAAACAATCCTAAAGATTGCGCCTTCCTAGTTACGCTCTACAACAGCCCCCTCTTCATTGCCAGCGAAGGACAAACAGAGATCGTTAATGAAGAAAAAGCCTACGAAAGGATCAGCACCCGGTTCGTCGAAGAGCACGAAAGAAACGGCTATGGACAGTATCTAGTATGTCTCAAGACCACGTCAACAACGCCATTGTCTGAAGCGATCCCTATTGGGTCTGTCGGCTTAATGAAGGGCACCGACTCCGGAGCACGCGATATTCCAGACATTGGATTCGCTATCATTCCAGAAATGAACGGCAAGGGCTATGCTACAGAGAGTGCACGATGCCTCCTGGACTATGTCAAGAAGGAGAAAGGTCTTGACACGGTCGTTGGCTTGGTGTTGAACACCGATAATGGTGCAAGTGTTAGGGTGATGGAGAAGCTTGGAATGCAGAACTTAGGGGTGCAACAGTTACATGAAGGGACGGGCCATGTCTTCGCATCGCCTGGGTTCAGTGATCATGAGAAGTACGGATTCAAATGAATGTTTCCAGTATCATACTGTACATTGCATAAGCACAAGCCGCTAGCTGTTGAGGCAATGTTAGTTGCGTGTATTGTGGATTCAGCTGTTAGGCAACAGTATATAGTGTATTCACGAGAATGACACAAAGACGTAATTGAGAATTCTCTTGAAGCAGGTGATTCATTATGCCGTTATAGGATCCGCAATTCAGCTAGAAAAACCTTGTCCCTAGCATCTTGATTCGCTGAGTCTAGGACTGTTATCAGGTCCCAGCCCGCGTTATCTTCCTCTGCATTGCCAAAGTGGCATGCTATTGTCGCTTAGCTGTGCCAAGATTGTTTCAGTTGCGCGATGTTACAATGTAACCGAGCTGAATCCTAACGTTTATTATCCGTGATATTCGGGGTATCACGCCCAGAAAGTTAAATATGCGGGGCAATTACCCCACCCAGCATTTAAAATACTAATACTTAGTCTGTATAGTCTTGGAACTTTTACAACTTGCCATTATGCATGGAAAAGTGCCACACCAGCTCATCGATATCAGCCACAATCATTTTCCAGGGCCCTTCCACAACTTATAAACGAAACCATCGCTAAGTCTGAAGATAATCCGAACGATTAGTGCGTTTCATAGGTCAGAATACCACGAGGATATAAACCCCTTACCGCCACGGCGTACTGCTCTGCAAATTTCGTGTATTACCCATGCATACCAGCTGCAGAGTAACCTCGGGCCGTTGAAAGTGAAGCAAAGAACGGTAGAGGTTACATTGCATTCTGCGGGCGGCAAGAAGCTGAAAGCTGATATGCAAGAACATCATTCAGAGCAGCTTCACTTATCGTCGTCGAAATCACTCCCAAAGACTGGCATGTAGAATTATGCACGGGTACTCAAGCCATCTTTATCATCTCTACTGTCTATACTCGTTATCTAATAAGCCAATCGGCGAGGTGATAGTCCACTAGCCTCGAATGATGACCTGGTGAGTAAAGAAATGTAGTAATGCAAGTCATCCATTGAATCATGATGGAAACATAGGCATCATTTGCGTGATCTAGACACAAGAGTCTTACCATTCCGAGTTACTCACTAGGCGGAGCGGATCTTCGTTCGAATTGTCGAAGTGGCTAGCTTCAAACTTGACTACGTGATTTGGCACCACGAGAATACGGAGGTTGACAGACGATCAGTGTCAGTACCTCAGAAACACTCAAACGATTGATCTCTGAAGTGAAATTCTGATTCCTCTTTTGTAGTCTCAAAAATTTGCTTCTTTCTACAACGAAATAACCTGTTAGCTCCGTTCGCGTTCTGAGATCGACCTAGGCCTTCGTCAATATTTTCAAACCAACAACATATGCATTCTTCCATTGAAGAAGACGGCGAGTTTGCCGTGAGAAATGGTACAGAAATGCACATACCAGTAGCGGGAAGGTTTTATCGGTTATGTCCCATTATCATAACAGTCCTTCTTACCAGTACAATATGCCTATCCCTATCAAACTACTACCACCTCTTCACCCACGGGTTTCTCCACACCACGGGCACAGATGTACAATATCTCCCTAGCATCGCCAATACCCAAACATACACAAATTGTGGCAACTCCCCCTCCACAGCCCGGAGTCGTGGGTGTTTCTTTGACCTATTAAGCTTCTCCTGGCAAACACCACAGTGCTACGACGAGCCATTAATATCTGCATTTCTCGCCTACCCGCCTAAGCCTTGGAAGTTCTACACAAATTTCTCTGCCACTGAAGAGATAACTCAAAGCGTTGCAGCTCTAGGAGAGTCGAACTTGCATGTCACATGGGAATATCATATGGTTCATTGCACATTTATGTGGATGCAAATGCACCGAGCATACACTGAGAGGGGATATATAGACTCGCATCTGGATAGTTGGGCGCACACAAGGCATTGCCAGGTTGTTTCTTTGAATAGGGAATACGGCCCAGATGTGGTCAATGTGGAGGGGAAGTTGAGATATCCGGAATGTAGGCCAGTTAGTAGTTCGTTGTTCCCAGGGGAATCTGGACCAAGAATCCTTGAGTATGATCATCATCATACGTATCCATAGATAGGAATCAACCTATATAGCCCGTTCATTTTATTAACGACTTGTCTGTGTAGAAGAATCTTGTAAATAATCTCCCTGATCTGTAAAGGATCTTCAAGCACCAACTAGCGGTACATCGTTAATAAAGATCGTTCCTCTCTCATTTGCTTCCAGCTTAAGTAGGCCGGTCCTCCGCTCGTTTCTACGATTCGTTTAGCACTGCTTGTTCTCGATGGTCCTACTGACAAAGCATTTATACAGCCTTTACCGGATAGGATACCAGCCAATTCACTGCGCCTGCTGCTCACTGCGCCGGTGCAAGACCCGATCGCTGTTCCATGCGTTGGTCAATTCGATACAAAAGATCCGATTCCTGCAGTTTATACCTCTCTTCTTCTGCGCTAGAGAACCCACAGTGAGACTAGTGCACGTAGAAGCATATTTCTTATTCTTGAATACGTCAAAGATGATTCAAATTGTCATCTATATCGGAGAGTTGGACTCGGTTGTCTTAATGAACATTTATCTTTTCTTGATAACGCGGCACCAAGAAGGTTGATTCTCTCTTGAACGCCTTCTGGGGAGGACGCGACCGAAATAAGAAAGCAAAGAGGGAGAGATGTTGCTTGTGCTTTGACACTTTTCCTTACTACCCTCAACCTTCTTTTGCAGACACCACTCAATAGACACTCTTGCTTTATGTTGGGATAACTCAGGGGTGCGCGCACAGCTAGCTTCGTACAGAAGACATATATAGATGTGATTTCAGCTCTGTCTCTCTCCCCATACAAGGAGAAGACTTATGTATACTACAAGGCTTTAATCTTTTTACACCTATTCTAGCTACTGTTGTATGAAATCAATGACACAAGTAGAGCCCTCTTAGTATCCTCCTGATACTCACTATGTTTCAGCACTTTAGCTATCATTTCTGGCGTTACAGACCAGCGGTTTTTGATGGAAAAATCCTCAAAATTGCCAGCCCTTCTGATTTCATCTTCCAGATGATCCCTTCGCTTTAGCTTTACCACTAAATCTTGGAAAGAGAAGCGAATTTCAGTCGCTGAAGAACACTTATCTGGATCATGGCGTAATAGCTTCTCAATTATTTTCAGTACTCTATGGAAGTACTTTTGTTCCTGCTCGTCAAGGTCTTGGAGCCAGGCATGGTCCGCCGAACTGGATGCGACGGTAAAATTCTGCTCTGAGGCTTTCGATCCGTACGCAGTACCACTTCCCCATATCTTGGTATTTTCGAGCAAGGATGGGACATTTCTCATCACAGCAAGTATTTCGAGCATGATGCAGCCCAAAGAGAAAATGTCAGACTTAATATCGTGCGGGCTTCCATCGCAAAGCACTTCAGGCGCGGAGAAGAAGTTCTTTTCCGGTTGGGTTGAGTTTGTGATGGCTTGGGTGATGCTTGTGAAATACCTAGATATGTCAAAGCCTGACAGGATGATTTGCGTGATAGTATATACCGAGTTCTTGGGGTCTGGCTGGAGGAATGGATTGTCGTACTTTAGGTTCGGTAACGTGATGATGAGGAAATTCTCGGGTTTGATATATCTGTTTCACACGAAGTTTTTCGTCCAGAAGCCATTGCCATATAGATATTAAAACACCTGGCTAAGCTCACAAGCGAAAATCTCGATAAATATCGAAATCCACGTTTTTTTCGCGCGTCCGGTTGTAGTTGCGGCCTTGCTCAACTGTCAGGCTAATGTCCTTGAAACTATTCGTTCTGGAAATATATTCCTTCGATCTCAGTGCCTTCGTCCAACTACTTCGCGGTTGAAGCTCTTAATACTTCCTAGGCCCCGAAGAGACTCAATAGATAAACAGCTTACCTCAGTGCTTCTATACTCAGTAGTAAACTGTTGAGCCCGACAACCTGATCTATAGCCTAGCTTAGCTTAACTTAGTGCTTCTAAACTTAGTTACTAGCTGTTACTAAGGATCAATACTCTTCGCCTAGGCTTGAACCCGGCAAATATTCAGCGACTTGACTTAACAATCAACCCGACAAACCCACTAATGTCAAAGAGTTCGTACGCTTCGTACAATACTTCGGTGGCTCTTCGCGCCCGTCAATGCCCGCTGCCCCAGTTCAAGTCTAGCTACCTCTGTATTTCTCTTAGCACTCTTGTAATCAGTCTTATCAACAATGCCTACAAGCTTCGAATCCAATGGACCTGAACGTGGTTGAGACTGAAGAACAAGCTGAAGAATAGTTAGTTGGATTAAAGGTTTTCTTTACTTTACTTTCTTTCTTTTATTTGTTTATCGGCCTTAAGCCATTCGTTTTGGACGCTCGAGGACGAGCTTTTTTTTGAGTCGTACACGTAGTTAGCTTGAGTCGTGCACATGTAGCCACATATAGCCAGCCCGGATACCACTTCACTAAGGGCATCGCTAAGCTTAGCCCTAGGGCCTATGTTTCTATATAAGGCTTCTTTTTCTTCCTGTATATAGCTTTAGTTCGATAGTTCGATATCATAAGATCATTCAGCACTTTCATTAGTGGTCTTGTCATAGTGTATATTAATCTAATTGCTTTAGTTGCTCTAGTGGTACTGGACACTATATATAACTCAATCACTAGATCGTCCAGTTGTTCCAGTTGCTCTAGTTACTAGCTATACTGGACTACTGGATACCACTGGACACTATATAACCCATTTGGGGTTCTCCTGTGATTAGCTGTTCCAATCCCTGAGCCTAGGGTCCCTATGATCATATATTCGTAACACTCTGCTCACACTCTTATATAATAATTTCATAACCAAGTTCAATAGTAGCTTTCGTGACATAATTGACCCAATTAAGTTGCTATATGTACGTCACCATCAAGTATCAGTAATACAATAGCAAACCACATAAGTGATCATGAACAGTATTCAACTTACCTCAGCTCTAGCCCATAGAACAACCCTATCGCCTACTTCCAGAGACGCCAAGAACCCCCTCCCATCACCCATAGCTCGGGGATCCTCGACATCAGTCTCTACACCATCAACCCATTCAACCTGATATACTTTATCAGTCTTGTATGCAGTGATATTATTATGCACTTTCCACACAGTCTGGATTCTTCCTTCCTCTCCTGCATTGTACTCGACGAAATCCCAACCATTTCTGATAACATCTCGTGCATCTTCAGTAGAGGCGTAATTTTCTTCCAAATCCCAGTTCGTACCACCGTTCGGTGGATCAAGTGTTGGGCGTAAGATGCTAGCTTCGAACCAAGTATGACTATTGTTGTACGTGCCATTCCCTCCGAAGCTAGCCCATCCTTGGTCGTGGCTTGTCATTTCGAAAGTAATATATTTTGCCTTCAATTTCCTTTTCTCGATGGGTCCATGTCCACTAACCGGTGGTAACAGAATCCCGCGAATAGCTGGTAATAATAAGCATACGCCCGCCACGGAATAACCACCACCAGGTAGCCGAAAGGAATTTGCCTTGTAAATCATTGGGTACTGTGTATTTGAAGTAATCCGAGGATAGTATGAGGCAAATGATAGAATCTTGAAAACTATTTCTCTAGGGAGTCGTAGAGAATTGAATACAAGGTTCTCCAGAAGTAATCGAACGCGAAGGCAATCTGAAGGTGTAAAATGTGAATTCATGAAATTATAGGCAGCCTCGTGGGTTTGATTCATTGCGACGGTCTTGGTTAGATGTGATAAGTTATCTGTGATAATAGACAAATATCTAGACACTTAAATTGTCATGTCTAGGATCAGCAAGCCAAACAGAGTATAGTAATAATGTCCTGAATATCGAAAATACTAAGTGAAAGAGAGAAGAGCAAAAGAAAAGAACGAAACTAGAAATTAAAATATAATATCTTATAGTTAACGAAAATGTTCTAATATCTCCTCTTTCTCTCGAGCTGTACGACCCCACCTGCTCACCTACTACGTGTCATTACCCCACGTTGGGCACTGATATAAACCGTACCCCTCCTACCTTCCGGATTCGTATGTCCCCCTTGAATAAACATCTACGTGGCTATGTTACTTTATCTAGCTATGACTCGCAATCAAATTAATCCCTTATTCATTTTTGAGCTGTTCGTCCCAAATCTGCTCCCTCGAAGCAACTGCTTTTACAGTCGCCAGGCTGAAGTACTTGCTTGCCCTTCATTTGATTCTTTCTTTTATTAACTTCAATATTATTTACTTCTTTCACTTCGTTCATTGAGATTCGGACAATGGAACAAGGCAGGGTTGAGACGACGAAGAGAGATATCAAGTGGCATGCCAGCCCAAGCAGTTCCAAGATTCACGTCAGCTCCATGGCGAATCAGCCGCTCAATCAACTCCAGGTTACTAGCCATAGCTGCCCCGTTTAAAGCTCCTCCAGCAGTGCCACCCGGGAGATAGAATGAGTTATTTTCGTTAGTTTGTGCACCGTGAGCAATGAGTGCATCCACAGCTTCAATATTGGCGCAGTACGCAGCCGATTGTAAGGCGCTGCCAATGTCCCCGACATGTGAACTCACCTCGGCACCCGCCTTTACAAGTATTTCGATGAGATAGGCACAGTTGCCTCTATGATCATCAAGAGTTGATCCCCCAATTGTGGCACCTCTCAGTGCATGATTGAGCTCGCTTATCGTTACCCGGTCCTGGTATAGCTCCAGATATTTCTAAACCCCTACATACTAGTTGAAGAGAGCACAAAAATATAGCGGGCTAATATTAACATGATGATCCATTCTCTTGCTTGAAGCTAGGATTCGATAGAGCTATAGTCAAGATCTGCAATTAGGTCGTGAAGAAAGGTCAAGTAGCTGATATCGCAGGAGTGAAGAGTTGCCGCGCATCATCACTGCCGTCATCGCTGTTATAGTCCGCGTCAAGGCGAGCTGGAAAAGCTTCATCTCTGGGTATCCATTCAAGAAATTGATAAATATTCTCTGTGTCGACCCCATAGTATTCATCACCTACACTGGGGCAGAAGCTGCTGACCGTGGCCAAACCAATCAGTCCTTCGACCTTGCGTGCCGGTTCAGGATCAGGGCCACTGATAGACGAAAGAAACAACTTGGGAAAGAAAAGTCCGATCTAAGTAGCTGGTCACAGCATCGGTGCAGTTTCTCAGCTCTGCACAATGCTCCCCAACCAACAAAGTCGCGTAGTCTAAAAGTCTGTAGGCTTGCTGTCTTCTAGCCAGGTCATCCATGCCATTGATAGGCTCGCTGAAAGCGTCAAACAAGAGATATGAGAGACAGAATTGAGTTATTTCTTCATGAGCGCTTTGATCGTCAACGTGATACCTTCTCAAATCATTCTGTCCATTGAGTGCCTCCCAGAAACTGTTCTCCTCCCTGGTGAGAAGCTCCTTCGCCGAGTAATGGCAAGTTTACGACAAATTTTCAAGAAGTTTCTTGTTTCCTGACATTATAATCGAGTTAATCGGATAACTCTCTACCCTCTGTCTTTCTAGCTTTTCTCTCGAGCTAGCCTGAAAAAAAAAAGGAGACACTTACCTTGCTGTGTGGTTCCTTCCACTCTATTTGTAGTTGACTCACGAGATCAGTGACCTCGATTCGGTGTGAACTCGCCATCGTTGATAGTTAGCTGGGCTAATTTACACTCGGTAGCGTTGCGAAATAATTTCTGGCGTATCCAAGATTTCTCTTCCTGCGACTTTTACGGGACCGGATTACCGGGGGGCGGCAATCTGGTCGCGTAAAAGTGTCCCTCTACCTACTTAATACGGCAGCCGTAGATTAAGTGATTTGTGGAGCCCTATTTTTTCACATAAGGTGGAGACCATGGCGGTAATGAAAGGGGGACGGGCATATGCGGGCTTAGATTGGTTTGATATCAGCGTTTCATGCACTCAATGCGATCTCTCACTGGAAGATCACTTCCAATTGCTCAGATAATGAGACCTTTGCCTTTTCCTTTCACGAGGTCAATATCACGAGAGGGAAACAAGTCACCTTTGTTGTTTGACGTTGACCGAGGACCTCTCGTGTGAGTTTTGACGAGCGCTCGCACAATTTGCTTATGGTCTTTGGGAAGAACAAGATCAGCCCGTTCATTCAATTGACGACTTTTACCTTGTTTCAAGCATTTTATGATATATGATAATTACAGCAACAAATAGGTTCGCTGTTTCCTGTAGTCAGGAATCACTTTACTTTACTTTCTCCTTGTCTTCCTTATAGTTAATCGTCCATCTATTTATCTATCCATCTATCCATCCATCCATCAATCAATCAATATGCCTTCCTCCAAACACGATATCATATACCCCCCGCAATGTCGTTTATGGAAAGGATCATCAGTACCTCGATGCAGCAATACGAGATTTCGGATGCACTGCATGGATGAATGCATAAAAACATAGGCATAGCCCTCGAGGTTTATTTGCTTCTACATATCTTCAACGCAATTTCTTAAGATCGCGGGACATTAATCGTAGATTCTCCATGCTCATCGAGAAACCCTTTTCAACTGTACCCATAGTTCAGGCTTGGTCATAGAATGGAATACTTTCATAGACTTCAAGTTACCGTCTAAACCCCATACTTCATTCTTCACTCTATACTCAGCTCTGTCGAGTTCACCATCGAATCTCCAGCACAAGTGTGCTGCAATAAGCCTCAATTCCATATCGGCAAGGTTCCTCCCAATACATACTCTAGGTCCAGTACCGAACGGCAAAGAAGCATTGAGATTGTCATTTGCGTACTCATCGTTCTCTCTGAGCCATCTTTCCGGCATAAATATATCAGGTTCATGAAAATTGAGGGAGGAATGTGTCGCTACCCACGGGGGAACTCCAACAGTTATTCCTGCGGGAAGGTCATACCCGTCAATATTAGCACCCCCAGCTGGAACTATACGTTGTTGAGTTGCTGGGGAAGGTGGAAAGATGCGTAGTGCTTCTTGTAGAGTTGCCTCGAGATATCGAAGATCTCTTACTTTCTCCCATCTGATTTCGTCCTCTGTAACGAAAGCTCCTCTAATTTCATGCACAAGTCGTTTATATACATTCTGATTTGTGTAGACAAAATATGTCCAGCCAGTGAGTGCAGTAGCCGTAGTATCGGTCCCAGCACTAATGAACAGTGCCATGTTGAGTATGAGCTCAGTTTGGGAAAGTGACTTCTTGGATTCGTTGTTAAGAATATGGTACATGAAATCTGTGTGGCCGCGATCCGGGTCCCCGAGGCGTCTGATTGTTTTCTCTCGGGAGTTATTCAAGTGGACTTTTCGCCAATGGGCAGCCCCCGCAGGAACAAGCATACGAATCATTAATGATTCAAGCCATGTGCCAACGCCAGAGAGTCGACGTATACTCTGTGTCCATGTTGCTGCTACGAAAACATTAATCACAGATGTTGACCATTCTGTGGATGAGGCCTGTTCTAAACAACCGAAGGGCTCTGCAAAGCAGAGATCTCCCATCATATCGAATGCTAGATATGTATCTATGCAAGTTATTAGCAAAGGCAAACAAAGAGGATTTAATTCGCAATTAGGACATACACCAACTCGAAACATCCACTGATTGGCCTTCAGCCGCCCTTTTTTCAAGCAAACCAAGAAATTTATGCATATGAAGTCGAAGTAGTTCCTCATACTGCAGGAGCGTACTATTCGTGAACAGATACCCTAGCGCACGACGTTGACGGGCGTGCTCTCCATTCAAAGCTAGACTCACACCAGTCTGCCCATTCACACTCCCCACCGCTCCCAGAAAAATCGGACTTTTTTCCATGAGGGGTTTACCTTCCTATAATTTCGAATGAATCAGCTTTGCGATGTTTAAACTTGAATTTGCATATGACCTACTCGGAATCCATAGATCTCTTTTCGGGCATCTACACTAATAAAGCTAAGCTCATTGGGAGATACTCGGACGACTGCTCCATATTTCTCATGTAGTGATCTATAATATAGATGCTGATTTCCTGTTACGAGTGCGAAGACAGCAGGGAGTTCGAATATGCTGTTGAGCCATGGACCGGGCACTTTTTTCAGCGGGTGGAAAAATCGTCTATAGAGTATTTGCACGAGAAACTTTAGGAGCAGCTACGGCGGCGATGGTGAGTGCGATTTCTCTCGACTTTATTTTTATGGTTAACTTACGAGGGTCACCAGCGTCATAGACACGAAAGCACTGGAGGCTATGTATCTTTTAATCATTGCTATTGGAGTCATCAAATTTTTTATTTCATGTCAAGGCTGTGCGAATGCTAAGCTGTTTGTTCCAGCTAGGTGGCAAGGAATGAGCCGTACGAATAACAAGATATTCTGAAGCGATAAGAAAAACGAATTCGTGTCTATTCCTCAGATATCTGTGGTTGTAGTTATGTCATGTTTTCCTCAGCCTCAGTTCCTTCCTATTCTACAGTCAAGACGGGAAGTGGATCTTCCTAGCCAGGTACATCTACTCAAACTACTTAAAGCTAATAAACTCAGAAGCTGTTCATGGTCAATTTATCCGGTTATTGAGTATGACCAAGTTAGAGCTAGTTTGTATGATTGAGACTGTTTCTGCAATGCGGCCAAAGTAATGTGCTCAAACTAACTCAACTAGGAGTGCAACAACATGCGTCGGTGCATGTAAGTCCAAATATGTACTAGTGTCAATCCATCGCGTACCAGCTAAAATATTTTACTTAAATCATTCTAAAAGGACATATTAAATATAGTTTTGGGTAAATTCTTATCGATATTGAGATTGTTCGCAGCTTTGGGACGTCATACACTACATCAGATATGGTAGACACGGAGGAACTGGCGAAGGGATACACATCCGTCAATAATACCCAGTATGATGCAGGTTTATATCTTCTGCAGAGACTCCAGATAGTTCCAGGCATGCGTGTACTTGATGTTGGTTGTGGACCTGGGAATCTAACTTCTTATATTACAAATGTAGTTGGGAAGGATGGAAGTGTCATCGGCATCGATCCGAGCAAGCAGCGTATCACCCTTGCAAAAGAGAGAACGCAGCCCAATGTGTCATTCTACGAAGGATGTGCTGAAGACCTTTCACAATTTACAAATGCCAGTTTCGATATTGTTTTTGTGAACTCAACCTTCCACTGGGTAGAAGACCAAGCTGGAGCTCTCAAGGAATTCGCTCGCGTCATGAAATCGGGGGGCCGTCTCGGGATTTCAGGCGGTTCAGGAGACTTTATCGCTGCGCATGAGAAGATCAAGGCAGATGTGTTATCACGAGAGCCTTACTGCAACTTTCCTGAGGAAAGCGGGCCAAAGTTTCTCAAGCAGTCTGAGATGGAAGTCCTTCTCAATCAAGCTCAGTTGCTCGACAGGAAGTTTATCATCAACAAGATTGTCAAGACGGCAAAAAACCCGGATGCTATGATAGAATGGCTAGATACGAGTTCTTCTGGGAAGACCTACGGCGGGATTCCTCTCGATCTTCGGCCAAAAGCAAGGGAAGAGATGAAACGGGAATGGGATAAGATCACTACAGAGAATGGTATTCATATGGACATGGAGTTGTTGGTTACTATAGCTATCAAGTCTTAAGGGATTTCTAGTATTCACTGAGCTCGTTTGACTAATGAGATGATTCACCAAAAATCTCCAATTTCCAGTCAAAACGGTCAAAATGGTCCTCGATTTGATAGTGTAGTGGTACTGCATCGGACTCGGAGTTGAACTCCCAATATCACTTCACAAATATTGGTAAAATTTGTATTTAGAAAAACCCCACCTAGCCGGTTCTCAGCTTAACTGAGAGCCTGTGTACCGCTCAGCTTATCTGAGCGCTTGTGTACCTCTTAGTCTAGCTGAGAACCCGACCTACATAGTCTCAGACTCAAAAAGGTCGTTAAAATGAAGAATCAAAACAATCTCCAATTTCCAATATCGAAAATAGAAGAGTAGTTTACAATTAACTAAACCGAATTAAGTAATATTACTACTGTAGTATATAGTCGGTCTGCAATATAAGCCCACCCTTGTTGGTTATATGCTTGGTATCTGTATAAAACTTGCTCAATACTTCTCTTTTCCCCGCAACCCCACGTTAAACAAAACAATATACAATAGAGATATTCTCAGATATATCATGTATGAAAGATTCTGGGCACATCTGTTACTATTATATGAATCAATTGATAATATCTACTTATCATCTATCGACTTGATGACGTCTTGAGAAATGCAAGTACAGTCACTGACAGGGGGCTAATACCTAGCAAGTTGAGTTTGAATGACCTGCTCATATTTGCTACAAGTGACATTTTAGGCTTTTACCTCGTAATATTACTAGATCGGTACCCGACAGGCAGGTTGCATGGATAATTAGCAAATTCATATCCTTCATGAATCTTCCTCCGAAGTCACAAGTCTTTGATTTGGGTGTACAAGAGGTCCCCGCGTCAAAATTTCGAATTTTGCTATGCGAAGTTGGTTCCTCAAGCAATTTTGACGACGAACTCGATGCTCGCCCATTATGGGAACGTCGGTTGTACTATTGATTTTGTCTCTATTCTCCTTCGCTCATAATGCCAATTCAAGCAAGAATGGCATTATTGGATTCGGTATCTCCTTGTATCAGGATCAATGCTGTCAAGCTTGTCACGACTCTTTATCACCTCTTTACTTGAATTAAACTACATCCAGCAATGATGACGGCATGGCAGATACAGCTAGGTCCTACGGGCATGAGTGATATGCCAATGGGGATGAAAAGCACCGAGTGCTACGCATCGAACCCTTATGGCGTCAGACAATAGCATACTGCATTCAACAAAATTGCAGCGCGGATAGCTACCTTGTTGAAAAACAAGCAAAATTATTCCGCACTTACGCAGTAGGTGGTGCTTCGATACCGTTTCTCCAGAATAATTTACCTAACACTACTCCTGCAGTTGAGCTCGCCGAAGACGTTGAGTAGCTCAAGGAGACTAGTCTAGTCAACAGCGAGCTCTACCACTCCATCCATGGTATCTATAAAGAGTTCGCGAGGTCTGGGTATTATCATACAATGTATTTGTACGTTCTTCTCCATATACCATCTCCCCCTCTAGCTAGCATTCGACAGTCAGATACTAATGAAAAATTATATAGAGTGATTCTCATTCTCCTTGTAGAGGCCGCAACAACATTATAATCAATTTGACTGGATGGAGTCAGACTATCTTCCTGACTTTATATCGTTGGACTGCTAGAGCTGCTACGGTACAAGCGGTTTTGCACTCTATCGTTTATATATTGGCGTATTTCGAGCCGGGATATGAAGGTGCATCAGCTTATGCTGCTAAGGCGGCGGAACCATTTTACGTATATTGGCTACTTCTTCGCTGTCCCATCACATCTTTTAAATTCAATTCCTTCATAGACTTACATACTATAGCAGTGGTGGGGAATTATCGCAACAATAGACCTTTGTTTGGCAACGGCTTTTGCTACTCTCCCACTTCGAATGAAATCCTACGAGATCTTCTTAATATCTCATATAATTGTGGCCGTTCTTATTCTTGTGGGTTGCTGGTATCATTTGGTGCCTCATTTTGGCAACGACTACGGATACCAAGTATGGCTCTATATCATCTTCGCCTTCTGGGACATCAACCGAGTCGCCAGAGTAGCTCGGATCGTTTACTACAGCCACATCGATTATTCGAAGGCAATCGTAGAGTCTATCCCAGATTGCGATATTGTACAACTCACAATTTTCTCTCCCGCTACATGATATTTTAGCTCAGGGCAACATAGGTTCTTTTGCTTTCCTGGACTAGGCAAGCTCTGGAAAAACCATCCGTTTAGCATCGCCAGTTGAGCCACATCAAAAGGCGCAACATCAGATATGAACTCTACTTCAATGATATTCCTTATTCGAGCACACTCTGGTGCTACTTCTACTCTCCATCGTCGCCTAGTTCCCCCTGCGCCTGGCTCAAGTATGAAGATATCTGTCTATACTGAGGGCCCCTACGCCAGTCATAGAGCCACTCTCCAACCAATCCTTAACGCCGACAATTTACTCTGCATCATTGGAGGGATTGATATCACGCATACTGCCCGCTTCGTTCAAGCATACACAACCGCAAAACACCAGGGGACAGAGCACTGACATGGTCGTAGAGCAATGAGGAAAGCAAAGCGATTTATTTTAGCCTGGTCTTCCTAGGAAATGAGGCTTATTCAATACGTGAGAAATCGCTTTTTGCATGATCGAGAAGGCATTGAACGTTTGTTCTGTCACACGGGCTCGGACAGCTCTATTTCATGAGAGTCGAGCTTGCTTCATAATAAAAGTCAAAAGGTAGAAACGCTATCTACAACAGCGCCAACAACACAAATTGCAGTTATTGGAGGCAGAACGAATATAGAGTCTGTACTGAGATCTTCATTGGAACCCGGTCTTCAGACTACTGTTTTGGTATGCGTTCCTGGTGGTGTGGCAGATGAAGCTAGAAAGCAACTAATTAGCTGTGTTTACGACGGACACAAGGTCGATCTGGTAGAAGAAGCTTATACCTGATAATTTCCCTTGAATATCACGAGAGCTTTTTTTAATAAAAAAACTTGTTGCAATGTTTTTAATGCTAAGAAATACCCAACGAAGACCTAATGTAATAGATTGTCTTATTTGCAGCAACATCTATCTCGCACGGCATTGATCCTTGTACAAGCTAGTTTTCATGCTTATATGTGAAAATAGAGGTTATGAAAAAGTTACACATACAGCATGCATACGTGAACTCGCACTTCGGTCCAGAACCAAACCGGTATAGAGGAAGGTATATCATAAAAGGGAACACTTTCCATTAAATTCATCAAGAAAGTCATCTCCGACTGTACAGGTTGTCACAAGCTTTCCTGTCGGATAAAACGCTGGTTTTTCGCAAAAAGCGCCTCATTGCTTAATGAAGTCTGGTGAACATGCAGGATTAATTTAACACGAGCAAACTTGCTCACTATGGAGAGTATCTTACAGGGTCTCGAGACTAGAACCGTACTATATTATACGCTATTAGAGCCTTCCAACTGCACTTATTACTCATTGCCTTTGGATCATCTCTCCAGATGCGAGGACCGTTTGTCTCATAGCTTCTCTTCACATCCTACACTCATCTGTAGACAGCAAAAATCCGCTTACATTCCGCAACAAAAAGTCTTGTGGCTCAGTTCAGCATGCAGTCTACAATATCAATTCTCGGTGCAGGCCCTGCCGGATTCGCACTTGCTGCTGATCTCCAAAGTCATGGAAAAGAAGTTCTGGTTTACTCTCATCCGAACCACCTCCGACACACCAAAGATGTAATAGATAAAGGTTTTCTTCGAGCCACTGGCGCAATGCACGGCTCCATGGACGTGCGAGTAACCTCTGACATGTGCGAAGTCGTTGAGTTTTCAAAAATCATGATCTTGACTGTTCCCTCGACGGGACAGGAGACGGTTTTACGGGAGTTGGAGGGGTTTGATTTGCGTCAGCATATTTTTATCGCCATTCCGGGGAATATGTTCTCTCTAATTGCAGCTGCTAAGTTGCAGGTTGGATTTATTCTTGAGACGAACCTGTCACCCTATTCGTGCAGAATGGAGGATGGCAATTTGGTGATATTAGGAAAGAAGAATATTATTTATATCGCATCGTTGCAGCAACATCTCAGCCCAGCATTCCGGGGTATGATTCAGGATATATTCTCGGTGCAACTTAAGTGGTGCAGCAGCATCATTGAAGTGTGTCTGTCAAACGTCAACGGTGTATTTCATCCACTTATGATGCTGATGAATGCCGGCCGCATCGAGAATACTGGCGGCGATTTTCTCCTTTACAGTGACGGCCTCACTCGATCCGTCGCTAACGCTATGGAAGTTGTTGATAAAGTACGCATGCAAATAGGTCAAGCGTTCAAACTGCATATGAAAACCGCAATCGAGGTATCGAATGAATGTTATAACCAAAATTTTATGGACTTGATGGATTTGGCGCAAAACTCACCATCACATAAAGAGCTGAAGGCTCCATCTGATATAGGAAATAGGAACATCTCAGAGGACGTACCAGACTTGCTGGTGTGCTGGTGTAGCCTGGCGGAGAAACTGGGAATTGACGTATCACCTATTAAAGCTATCATCATTCTGACTGAGATGGCTACGGGTGCGGATTATATGAAGTCTGGGAGGAACTTGTCAAAATTGCATCTAGAGAATGTATCGCGGGCCAATCTTGTTAAGAGATTTGGTCCGTACCTAGAGTCTTCGTACTTGATCGTGCGAAACGAAAGTCGGATTTAATAGTTAGCGCAACGTTGTAGCAAAAAGGTTCATCATGCAATTTTATCATAAATTTCTCTCATTGCTCTACTGAATAAGAATATTTAGATGTAACTTCAGATCCCGTGAGTAAGTTGCGGTCCCGTGAGAGAATGAACAGCTCTCTGTTCACCTACTACCGTGACCTC
This sequence comes from Clarireedia paspali, assembly GCA_026225955.1. Classification (NCBI taxonomy): domain Eukaryota; kingdom Fungi; phylum Ascomycota; class Leotiomycetes; order Helotiales; family Rutstroemiaceae; genus Clarireedia; species Clarireedia paspali. The sequence continues at coordinate 35,466 of JANGZZ010000098.1, read as the reverse complement.
GCTTTCGAGAACCGTCAAGAAACGTTCATGAATTGTCTTGAAAGTACTTCAAACCACGAATATTCGCACCATATGCGCCAAATATCCAAGGTAGAGGAGCAAATACAAGTGCAATGAAAGCCAACAAGCTGTTTCCCCAACCCCAACCAAGGGTATCGTACAAATTCAAACCACAAAGTGGAAGAAGCGCCCCAGCAGTGCCTCTGAGTACCGCATTGGCACCAATAACACTGGCAGCGTACTCTTCGAATGCATCGATAAGATAAGTTTGGATACCAACAAAAATCAAGATCGAACCGAAGCCAGTGATGGCTGTTCCAATCAATGGTACAGTCCAATTTATTTGTTTCTCAACAGTCCATCCATAGACGAACAGACCGATGGGAAATGCTAGAGCTCCTGGAAGTGTAATGATAAGCGGAAGACGATCCTCCGGTCTGCTTGCCTTGCCAGTAGCTGCACGCTTTTTGAGGGCGTTGTCACTGAAGCTGCCGACGTAGAACAGCCCTAATAATGTGCCGAGACCGCCAGGAAGAAACACGAGGCCCGCAGTGAATGTTGAAAACCTGTAAACCTCCTTGAAGACGAAGGAGTACGTTGCAAATAGAAGGTACAGAGTGCCGTACAGAATTGCAACATAAGTACACATGACAGTGACAATCGGGCAGCAGATAAGCATCTTCGTAGGGCGCACGATACTTCGACTGATAAGTTCAAAGCGGGCAACATCCAGGGCGAGCATAGATTTGTAGTCTGGATTGTTCGTCTCGCGCCTCAAACGTTCTGCCTTTCTTTCTAGTAACACTGCAGGGCACGTTTCCCTGAGAAATACAAAAGCGACGATAGTTACAACCCCGATCTAACATTGTTAGGGACTATTTCATTCTTTCAGAATAGGATTGTCCCAGTAACTCACAACAGTCGAGATAGCCCAGAACATCCACCTCCAACCAGCGGTCTCCGTCACATAACCCCCAATGATAGGACCGATCATTGGACCTAGAACAGTACCTACAGACCATATCGACACCGCTTTCCCTCTCTTTTCTCGGGGCATGATGTCTGCAATAGTCCCAGAACCAATGGAAATTGTGGCCACGCCTGCAAATCCTGAAAGAAAGCGGAACGCTAACAGCATAGACTCATTATGCGAGACAGCACAGCCAATGTTGAAGGCCAGGAACAGTACATTTGTGATGTTGTAAATGAGAACGCGGCCGAATAGTTCACTCAGCGGCGCGAGCACCAAGGAACCGCAAGCAAATCCTAACACGAATATCGATACAACAAAGGTTGCGAATGTTGTAGAGGTTGTGTTAAATTCATGCATAATTTGCTGAACACCTGGCGCAAGCATGGAGGATACAAGAGGCCTAGTAAGTTTAACTGGTTTCCGAATACTTGATGGATGGTCACTTAGCCCGAGTCCTACTCACACAAGGAAACTGATCAGAGAAATAGTGAGAATGTTGGTCCATTTTCGCTTTGAAGACCAGTTCTTGGGATTTTCTTGATCCTGATCTTCTGGCTCATCCCACCATACCTTGAATTCGTTGCGTGGTTGGGGCCCTACACCGCCGCCATTTCTCTTCTCATTTGACTTCAATGATACTGAAGACTGGGCTGCACAAGATTTTGCCTTTGACTTGGTGGCTTTTCCGACATCTTCTACCTGTGCTACTTTCGTCAATTGTGGAAGATGAGAAAACTAGTGTTGAAACTCACATAGAGGTTGTTCTGGTGAAGGATGTTGCATACTGAATCGACATGCCGGTAGCAATAATCCGTCTGAGCCTGTGAAATGACTTGGGGGGAAAACTCTACCCCTTTTCCATTGGAAAAATTTAAAAAGGACATCAGATTAGGTGATAGAAGCCTTGCCGTTACTATAATGACTTATGCACGTCTGTGTCTGTTTGCCTAAGCCGGGGGCCAGGGTGGGGCAGTAGCTGATGCAAAACAACGCAAATTTGCTCAAATAGGCTCTCAAAATAAAAAATAGCCCAATTGTCTATTCCATAACCTTCGCATTACTAAAGATCGCCAGAAATCATTCCATGAAGCGACTCCAATTACCTAGTTATGGCGAGAGGATGGATAAGGTGGCATACATCACGTCAATGTAAATTTCATATCGACGCAATGTTTATATCCATATTTCTACTGTGTGCAGCAAAGAGAAAAGGTCTGAAGAAGCCATTGACACTTCCACAAAGGAAAGGGAGAGTGTGAAGAAGGCTTCAAACCTTCAATGGAAACCAGGAAGTCTTGCGGGTGAAGTTTCCCATTATTCACAAGTATTGATTTCACCTTCTTAAGTATTTATGAAGAGAGGAAGGAGAGATTTCCGTTCTTGTGCTATTTTATATACCTTCTACCTTCTAGAAAGTATCTAGGCTGCGGCGCAAGCCCAGCGGGCGGGTTCCTGATCCTTATAGGGCCCCATTGGGTGGGCCGAGAAAATGAAAACCCGGCCCACGACCCAAGGGTCAGTGCAGAGTAAATAAGTGGAGAAAACGGAGACTTTTACAGGGTTTAATGTTATGTGTTAGTCATGTGACAGTCCTTGGCAACCCATTGGGTACCCAGTGGGTGGGTTGAGAAGCTCGTGGGGACCCAGTGGGCGGGACAAGAAATTGAAAACCCAAAAGTATCCAAGAACCTCGTACTGTAGAGGCTTGAGATAGTGATTTTTCAGATGTCTTGCATGAAGCTGGATTAGAAATGCCAAATAGTCTTCTACAGTTGATAGCTAAGTGTCTTTGTCGATATTTCTTTGTCAATACAATTGCTAATAGGATTGTTAGAATACAAGAACTTCCTACGTCACCGCCTGTTAGAGCATCTCTTCTTATAACTTCATAAGTTGGTCAAAATATTTATAAAACCTGACAAGAACATGTCTTGTAAGACTTATATAAAGATCGAAGAAGCTACTAGCTCTTCAGCTGATCTTCGATCACGATGCAACAACATATTACTAGTATAGGTCGTTTCAAGTATAGAGGATCTAGTCAAGCGTCCGTCTTTCCCAAATTTTCACTGGATATTCACAGATCTGGTTTCTCGGATTCGGAAAATTAAGTATCAGTCTGCTTGTTCTATGGTGAACGACTTTATACCCAAAAATCCACTAGCGGATGCGATATGTAATGTTGAGGATGCAATCCAAGAAGCGACAACCTCGAGGCTCTTTTCAAAGGAATAGACGTTCATAAAGTGAAAAGATATGACCAAGAAGCATTTGAAAAGAGCAAATCAGTGGAACATAGTTGTGACGAAACCACTAACGAAAGTGCTGAATGACCTTAGAATTTACAACTAAAGAAATAAGAAGACTCTAAGATCTCAAGAGGTTATATACAAGAAGGTATCACGTGCTGTAAAGTAGATCACATGATTGAAGCACGTGCACACTAGGCGTTCAGGAAGCCTGCCTGGTACACGGGTACTTAGGCCTGAGTCTTAAGGCATCAACGTGCGAGTCGTAGAGCTCGTCAGGTCAACCTTCTTGTACTTAATTCAACCTATATTCTCCGGACTAAGCCTATGCATTTCCTGACGATTTCTTTTCTAGGGGATATTTCAATGATGGTCTATATAACCTCCGAATCTGCCCGCAATAAAAGTACCTAGAAAAATCCCGCTTAGAACTGATAAGAAATAGCCAACATTCATTGTCATGACAGCAAGCATTCTATCAATTGCAGTTAGCTGAGTGGTTCAGGATATTTAATTGACATCCAAAAGATTCAAGCGAAGTTTGACTAACAATAAATATCCAATCCCACTAATGACCACTTCAAATGTCGCACGAAAAGTTTCGTTGGCAACTCGGAAAGGGTGATGGTGCCATTCTGACTTTAGTTGCCGAGCTGCGGCTTTTACGACTTCTGGGTCGCCCTCCTGAGAGCCTACCGGCACGCTTCTACCCTCTAATCTTGTGTCAATAATTGCGCCTTTGACTGCGTGGAGGATTCGGTGAACGGTTGCAAGAGCGATTAGGAATATGCATGTGCCGGCGTACGGGCCATCACCCGAGGGAGTCCAGGCGGTAGAATAGAGAGACGTTGTAACAGACTGGAAGAACACCATGGCCATTTCTTTTGAGGTCATCATAGTTGAAGAACCAGAGGACATGTCCATGCCATCTATGCCTGTCGACGTAGATATGGCGCTTGACGAGGTCATCGTCATGCCCGACATCGTCGTCGATGTTGTCATAGTCATACCACTCATATCCATATTGTGAACACTGATAGAAGATCTTTTTATTTGCAGTGGTAATTTGAAAACAAAGTGCAAAGATGCAAAACGCAGTAGACACGAGAATGTAAACGCAAGAGTGTTCATAAAAGCAGAACTCAAGTGTTCAAGCTGAGGTCAGTCGGTGTGCCAAGCTGCCAGTAGCGTCCCACAAAACGGGGACGACTTGTAACAGTTAGTAAATGAATGTTTGCCCTAGTCTGGGCTGTTGCCCATAGACCTCTTTAGTGGTGGCAATGCATAATGCAAGTGTGAGAAACGTCAAATTTTGGTCTAACTTGTCCGATTATTCCCTTGCCTGCCAAAAACGCAGACCACCCCCCAGCTCACCAGGGTTTTCTCTTATCAGATAGCTAAAATTTAGTGAAAACGTGACTTTTGTATCTTCAGACAAGTACAAAATACTCAGAATCAGAGATCCGATATGCAGAAGAGACAGCTAGATAGGGTAAAATAGTCCTAATATCCTTAAATTTTCTCTGATTTTAGTTTCAAGGATTAACTAAGTTCTTTCAAAACACTTGGCTTGTGTGCATAGACCACCTGGATGGTGTTTACGGTGGTTCAGGGGATAGAACATAGATTCCAGGGTTTCGTTGCATATAAGCCTTCCTAAAGGCGTGGGACAGCCATTCAGAACACAAGAAATCTGCGCAAAAATGCGCATAATATGCGCATAACATGCGCAATGCGTGGGTTCCCAGCAGGTACTGAAAGCTCTGTGCAAAAATCAAATCAAAGGATCAGAGCGCATCTGATCCCTCAAACGGCTCATTTGTATTAAGGTGGATAGTTACCAATTAGCACCCAATCAATGTGTATACTGGGTAGACCGATGTTTATAGGGTTTGTTGCGATGGACCTTAGTAATATCTAGTACTTGGCTTTAAAATCTTATTTTCTTGAACGCATAATATATGTACGAAAGTATATAGCAGTGCTTCAACGACTACTCCTACAAAGCAGTGACATACGAAGACAGCTACTACGATCGATTTCCATAAGAGTTCTCCTTCTTCCATACACTTGTCCTTGTAAGAAAGGTCGCAGAAAGCGAAAAGAATTGATCCACATTTGGAGCTCATCTGAGGATTAGCATACACATAGTAATGCACAACTCAATTGCGCGACGCAACACACCATGGCTTGACGGTCCGTTGGTGTTCTCAGGAAACTACCGAGAATATAAGTGCACATTCAATGACACCTGGCAGTGCAACTATCAGCAGGGCTATTGGAGATTCTGGTACGCCGTCATGCCATGCAAGCACACAGCAACTGAGTGAGGAGTCAAGCTGATGACTTTCTAGGTACGAAGCCGATCACAGATATGCTTTGCCAACAATCGCCTTCTTTCTTTCTGTGATCATCGTCTTCACTATACCCTACGTTGCAGTCGATGTTTTTCCTCGAAGATTGCTCCGGACAGGAGTAATGACCAAGGCAAGGGCATTATTTCGATATATTTCTTACCGTACAATTAGAATCCCACTGCTGGATTGGAACTCAGCTCCCGTTGGCCTTTTGATGCTGGCAGCTGTCGGCATAATATTCTTCTTTAGCATGACCCTCGGCCCAAAACCGTACTACTGGCCTACCTCTGATGGAGTCGATTACGGATCATCACCTCCTATCGCAACCAGAGCAGGATGGATGGGACTGGCTTGTATGCCATTCGTCTTTGCTACAGCGGGGAAGGCCAATCTCATCACGTTTTGTACTGGCGTGTCACACGAAAGGCTTCAGGTGTTCCATCGTTGGATTTCCTACGCTTTTTTCATCCTTGCGCTGATTCACACCTTTCCCTTCATCATATATAATTTTAAGATGGGAATGATGTCTGATATGTGGAATGAGACAGTCTTTTATTGGACGGGAGTGGTCGCACTCGTCGCTCAAGCATGGCTGACTTTCGGCTCGTGGGGCCCGTTGCGGTGAGCAAAACTTTTAGTGGACTAGCTATTGAATTTAAGCTAATAATTAAGATAGAAGTTGGTGTTATGAATGGTTCAAGTTTTCTCACTTTATGGCTGCACTAATATTTATGCTATTCTTCTTTTTCCATTGCGACGCTACATTGACAGCATGGTATGCATTCTCAGTCTCTGCAAATGCTCATGAACATATATTCACCGGAAGGAAATTCTGATCGCTTTTAGGGACTATTTCGTTGCTACTGGCGTATTGTTTGCTCTGTCATGGCTATACCGTCAGACTCGTATTTATTTTGAATATGGGCTGAACCATCGTGCACAACTGAGTCGCGCCTCAAACGGCTTCGTGAAAGTCAGTATACCAACAAAGGCAACTTGGACAGTGGGCCAGCATTACTTTATCCGCTTTATGGCACTTGGTATACATGCTTGGACAATTCATCCTTTCACTGTCTGCTCTCTTCCGTCACAGGGTATGAGTGGCACCAAAGATGGAAATGAAATGTTGTTCTTCATTAGACCTCAGGGTGGATTCACATCTCGGTTGGCCGACTTTGCTGAATCTAATCCAAATGCTAAGATAAGAGTGCTTCTTGATGGGCCTTATGGTGGTGTAGTGCCTAAAACTATCACAGACAATCAGAATTTACTTGTTATCGCTGGCGGATCAGGAGCTGGTTGGACATTTCCCTTCATCTCAGCTTTTCTGAAACGCTGTTCTACTCGAGAATTTGCTACAGATGTAGAATCATATCCATCTCTTAGAGTTATTCTAGCTGCAAGAGAACTTTCGACTGTGGAATGGTTTAAAACGGAAGTTCAGCAACGACTCAATTCACTACCAATGGTTAACACCTCAGCTCTCAAAGTTGAGATATACTTTACAGGATCTGAAGCAACGGAGCAGAGTTTGGCAGCTGAGCAGCTACCGGTTACACAAAATGATTCTGAGAAGGTAGTAGACCTCGAGCAAAGCCGAGAGAAACCAATAGTACCTTGTGCACAAGAGGTCCAACGTATTCAACAACGATGCTCAAGACCTGATTTAAATACTATAGTGACGGAGGAAGCTGAGGCAATTAGTCGGACTCAGGAATTAAGTGTTTTTGTATGTGGACCATCGAGTATGCAGAACGATATTTCCAACACCGTAGCTCAGAAGCAACTGGTTATAGCGAAGAGAGGCACTGGAAATATTTATCTCCACCTGGAACATTTTTCTTGGGCATAAGCATATATTTTTTAGGCTTGATTTGGCTGGTTGTCTCTCTACATTTCAGCCATGTCACTTCCTTATACATCAGTAACCGTTTAATATTTATCAGTCGATTACTTCTAAGCTTTAGCTTTTATAACATATAACAAGTTTTCTATAATAGATCACAAAGACACTTTTCACAGAGCGCCCCCCTCCCTTTCCCCCTTTCCTTCCCGCCCCACCAATAGAAGTCGCTCCAGTGATAGATGAGTGTATACATCGAAAAAAAAAAAATCGGAGGACAGAAGAGCATTTATACTCTATCCATCATCATCTTTCCTCAACCGCTCGCTCCATTCACCGATCGTCAATTCCCTACACGAAATTAAACTTTGCCTTGTCTCAATACTGTGAAATCAAATATAAGCCTAAATTGTTACTTCTCTAGAAGTGACGTCACTTTTAGAGTTTTCACAAATACTCTACGGAAATATATAAGATTCTAACGATAATTGACATTCTGAGACTATATAAAATAAAGTAAATAAACTAGACCAAAAGGAAAAATCAGTGTTCCCCTCAAAGAAAGACTAAAGCGAGAAATCTTCACGCTTTTATCTTATATTTTTAAAGTATCTTTCATTTAAATATATTACTTGAGAATTTTAAGATACGGTCCGGTCTCGGCTTCGATACACACTTGAAGACCAGGTCGGCTTGTATCTATAAAACAATGTCTCTCACAAGCCTCTGAGAAAGGCACTATCGCCTGGTCACTTCTCCAGTCCCGATCTGTTATATCTTGTATTAGTGTACCAGGTTCTGGAATGTTTAAAGAGGCCTGGTAAAGTGACTGCTTAGGCTGGTCCTCTACCGTTGCCGTGCCCAGACATAAAGCTTGTATATCTGATACGTGAAACCTGACGTAGATACAAGCAGTCGCGTGTGATTTTCTTAGTAGCTTCGACCAGCATTCACAAGTCCACGCGGAACCTGCAGCTGTGTTTCCCACTAACATTTCGTAACTGTTCACTAGTATGGCTTTTCCAACGACTATATAAGACGTAGCGTCATCAGCTGGCCGTATAATGAGGATACCAGCGTAGGTAACATGAAGGAGTATATCACCAGCTCGTGTGTCTGGACAAGCTAGCAATGATAGAGTAGAGTCTGTAAAAACCTTTACAGGAGTTTTACCACCAAACGGCTTGGGATATCTACCTATACGTTCTCCATCATCCCATGCGGCAAATACGTCTTCGGCCTTCGTCGAATCGAGGCCATAGTCCTTGCCCTTCCGCAGATTAACATGAAGGCCCATAGATACGTCGCCTTCTATTCTGACAGCCCCTTGAACTGAGTCGTACCAGCCTCGACTCAACGTGCTGCCCGAAGGTACTTTGTCCAGGTGACTAACACCATGTATCGAAACAAAGCCCTCAGCGATTAGGTCATCTATAGCAATTTCGAGCGCAGGCACAGTTGCAAATCCAATAAGCCTGAAATTGAGGTCAAGTGTTCTTCGTAATACTTCTACAGCAAGAAGAACCCTCGAGATGTTGTAATCTGGAACTGGACGTGGTACGTGAAATCGCTCCCAATCAATAAGGTTTAATGTGCCGTATATGCGGTCCCTTATATCTTGACAGTCACGCGACTCTTCAAGGACTTGTGGGAAGTTGAATTCCGTACTATCGAATGCTTGCAATTGTACGACCATTGAGTAAATGTCCCGAGCCAGAGACTCTCCTGGGTGCAAGTGTGATGATATGAAAGTAAAAGTGTTAAAACAAGCTTCCATTCTAAATGAGAGGTCTCCCAAGAGCTCCCAATCAGTCGAAGATGTCCCACAGAGAACCTTAGTACGACCCAGTCCCCCCAGCAGCTCTTGCACAACCCAAACACGCGAAAAATAAGCCCGGTCCGAGAATCTATTCCAGTGGTTGAATAGTTCCACAAGCAATGTTTCACCTGAAGGTGGATTCCAGACACGTTTTGCCTCGTCTTCATCAAGATCGTACCAATTTTTTGGAAAGTCCTGAATGATCTTGTCCATATCAAGCAGCACTTTGAAAATGTAGTCGCTGCTTTCGTCCGCCGGACCAATACATGCCAAAACTTGCAGTGATTTAGCGTATATTTTCCCCATAATAGTTACCTGGATGTTCTTCTCCGTGTGATTATTTTGGTCGATGCAAAGGGAGTCTATCCATATCCATGAGCTGGGCTCGTGGAATCGAGCCTGCCATAGAGCATAGGCACAATTCTTCCTGACAAAATATTTTCTTTCTCCGATCGAAATCTGTAAACGAGGCTCTGCTGGACCCCAGGTGTAAGAGATAGCTATAAATGGAGGAGCACAATCCAAATCCCAACTGCTGAGATGTCCTTGGATAATATCGGTTGGCTCTCCAGGCCGAAGATATAGCAGCCTTATTTGCCTCTCTGGATTGCTAAGTAACGGTCGCTCTATAAGCTTATCAATTGTGACTAGGTCCATATCAACTGGAATTGTAGACTACACTGGCGGGTTGAAAGATCGTGAAAGGGTCCAGTTTTTGCTTCCACCTAATCGGTGTCAGGAGGCAAGTGAGGGGTAACCGGGTGGCCGGAGCGACAATGCGGGGTAACCGGGTGCCGATACCCTGAGCGGCGCAATAGTGAAATAGATATAAATAAAGAGCTCTAGTAATTGAAATATATAATAATTAGTTTGTATATAAATTATATTCTATATTTTATTATAATTGTTTTAAAGACTCTTTTATAATTCTTAAAAACTTTTAAAAGATTAATTTATTAATAATTTATTATTATAATATTCTAGTTCTTATTATAAAATAAATCGTGGAAAAAGAAATTAATAAATATTATAATAAAAATTAATAAAAATTATATATAAAAGAATAGTTTATATAAATATAAATTTATTAGAGATAAATATGAAATCTTTATTTTTATAGTTGCTTAGAATATATTTACTAGATTCTGTGCTACTGTATTTGTATTATAAACGCTCACTCGTATTACCACACACTCCGGATGAATTTCGTGAGTATGCAACGTACAGTATCCAACCCTAGTGGTTATACCTTTGCCAAATCAGGTATCCCCATGTGACCGCTCCAGCCCGAAGGGGCATGTACGAGGGACGATCCCAAGCCTGGTAGCCATTCAAGTCGGTTAGCTGGCGGGCAACGGCAACAGCGTACAAAGTAGTCGGGACTACTCCTGGCTGCTGGGCGCATTTAGTCATGTCGCCTAGATATCTGCCAACGAATACAGCAGAACTCTCGTTGCCTGTACGACACTTGAGCTCAATGCCTATGCGCCCACCGGGTTGAGTAAACCAGAAATCGATCCGATCAGCCGCATTCTGGTTCCAAATATTGTTCCTTTCGCGAGCGACAGTATTTCCTGGGGCAAGGTTTGAGCGAAACGAAAAGTACAACTCGAGTTGAAGCCACACTTCCCACCCTCCTGGAGTTCGCATTGCCTCCTGGACATGGGCATCATTATTCGTCAACCAGGTTTGGATGTTCGCAATAATCGGGTCAGGATTAGCGTTCAGGATAGCGGCCATTTTCTTAAGGAAAAATAATTAAGATGTTGTGGAGGATATAGTTTGGATGTAGAGTAGTTTCGACAGACATTTATTGTCGCTACACCCTTCGCGCCCAAGACACACTTCACAATGGTGGGTCCAGGTGCATTTAAGTGATTGTAGCTGTCTTTATTATCGAGGGCATAAGGCCCTTATTTATACTTCTAACTATGCCCTTAATCACCTCCTGTAATCGCTCTCCTGTAGCTGTTCACTGTCGTGTATGCTAAATGAGGTCTTAATCTCATTCGGTCATTTATCGGTCGCTTTGTACAGCGACATTTATTATAGATAGAGATGGACCTGTACTCGGTTTAGAATTTCAGCTGTGATCGTCACAATAGGCGCTCTAAGTGCCTAGATCAGTCCTCACGCCAGCGGTAAGTCCCGCAAAACTGGAATCTAGTATTCTTTGCGCGCTTGCAGGCATGTTGCTATCTTAAGTAAGCTTTTTGAGGGACATATACCTAGCTGTCTAGGTCCAGCCATAATAAGCTAATGCAGCAATGTACAGTAGTACTTTATAGCCTGTATAGGGCCATTCCATATTAGAGGCAAGCTGAAAACTCCAAGGGATTGAGGTAAATTCCTTCTCCCAAGCAATAAATCTATCCTTTTCAGCAGCTCGGCGGGGTGCCACCATGCGGGGGAGCGGTCTGGCCCAGGCCTGTAAGTGATTAGCCACTATCGGTAGTTGCACGCTAATACAAGGTTGCAATTCCGCAAGCCACAAGCTAACCCAAAAAAAAGCCTTTGCCAGAAGCGTTCTCAGCCATCAATTTTAAACTTGTTATATTAGAGGTTATATGGGGCTCGATTATTCCATATGGGGCCGTAGACTATTATATGGCTTTCTATCATGAGCTGCTTTTCGCATTACTAATCCAAGTAAGGAAGGCACAGAAGAAGCAAAAACTATAGAAGTGTATATAGTGGTCGTGCTTCATGCGCGATCGCCGGCGGAGGAACGAAGCAATGGTGCTCCGAGACATTACTCCGTTAATTGTTCCTTCGGCCGAGCTCTTATATGTCTTTGGCTCCGCACATCTTGAATATGTGAGAGAAGACCTAAATACCATCTAGACGAAATGCATATACCTAGCCGATGGTCCACTTCCAAAGCTTGACTTCGTGGTAGGATTAAAGGAATCCGTATTCACCTAGGAGGAGTATGAAAAGCTGATACCCTACATCGGAGGTTCTAAGAAAACTTGCTAATTCAGGTCACGAACGATATATTCTTTTTGTTCTCGATATACGAGGTAAAGTGCGATAGAGAAGGCGACAGTACCGGATCCTCACAGTCACTTTTACAGTTATAAGCCCGGTTTGTGTTTATAATATAGTAGTAAAAAGTCTCAATCCTCAGCCTCACTAGAAAAAGCCAAGCGAGAAACAAAAAAATAATTAGATAAACCGACTACTTTATATTAAAGGAGTAGAAAAAGCCAGGTCTAGTCCACTTATAGGAGTGGTTTACAGGTAGTTATACACAACAGTTGTATACAAAACCGGGTACTCTCTCCCTGGTCTACCAATCAGATTCGCTTACAGAGTTCACACTCTGAGAGGGTATATAAGAGCTATATAAGCCCTTATTGTCACTTCTCTAAAAGTGGCGTCACTTTTACAGATCTCGATTACTAAGCGACGGTGAGGTTGTGTAGTAATATCGTAAAGTTTATTGTTGATAAACAGTAGTACAGGGAATCAATCGATAATCAAGGCAATAGTAGGTAACAAGTAATAACTGAATTTAATCATTTGAGTTGAGCACGAAGCTCTATATACTAAGGAAATATATTTCCACTTATATAGACCTTCGTTTTCATAAGCAGCCTGGGTAGCCAGTCTACCCAGTCTATCCGGTTCCTTGCCTGAGGTTCTACTGTCGTTAGCTGACGACTGAGCCTATGGTCCTCAGGGCTTGTTCTTTGTAACAATCAAATAGCAATCTGCGGTCTCATTATATAGTTTATAGACATCCAAAAAGCCCAGCAGTTTCATGATATACGTGGTCGGATGACTCTCATCCAAAAAGCCTAGCAGCTTTATAACATGCGGGGTCGGATGAACGAAGGCAGTTTGTAAAGGACGTACCGGTCCTGAGAATCCGCCTATGCATAGCTTTGACTACGGTCCAGAGCCGGCGTCAGAACTCTGGCCTGCTATAAACTTTGGCTCTTATCCAAAAAGCCTAGCAGTTTTATGACATGCGGGGTCGGATGAAAGAAGGCAGTTTGTAAAGGACGTACCGGTCCTGAGAATCCGCCTGTGCATAGCTTTGACTGCGGTCCAGAGCCGGCGTCGGAACTCTGGCCTACCATGGGCTTCACGATCTAAGTATCTATGGACGTCGCATCTACGCTGCAGGAGTACGCCGGTCACGAGGCCGCTGCGTACCCGTTGCTCCTGCAGCTATGTCAAATGATCAACAGTCCCAACTTATCGCGTCCCAACTCCGCTCCCCTTCCCCGTGGCAAAAATGGTGTGGTAACAATGTTCCAAGCAGTGGACGGGGTGGAAGATGACGGCCAAGCTATTTCCCGAACGATAAACAAAATATCCGTGTAGTAGTAACAGACGTATCTGAGCACCTCTTAGATTTTAACCCTCGTATACATATTTATAACGACTGCATCGTTGGGAAGATAGGGCCCGGTAAATTCCGAATAAATTAGGCAGTTTAACGTCATGCCCAGGACCTGGACAAAGGGAATACTGCGATGTATAAGAATAATGCGATGTATAAGAATACTGCGATGTGTCTGTGCCTCTGCTTGGACGAAAAACATCGATGTAGACTTTCGCAATACATAGTAAACACTATCCAGGAGGAATTTGAGAGTGGTTACATTCCAAAAACCTCGTTGAGGAGCCGCCCATTCTCGATCATGAGAAGACTATTTTCGTTCAAAAGTCTCCGATATTCGTTCTAGAGCCGCCTCCAATTCTCGTTCTAGAATCTCTAATTTTAGTTTATAACCCTCGGCTTCTTGTCCCTGAGCCTCTTGTTTATAAGCCTCTAATTCGTCTCTAAGATTGTCTTTTGAATTGTGACCCTTAGATAGATACGAAGGTTCCGTGGCACTATGTAAGAATTCGGACATGATAGTATTTGTAACGATACATTGTGGGAATTCAGTGAAGAATAAGATTATACTATTCTTAGAATCAATAACTAAAGAGCTAAAGAGATCTTAAGATTCTAAAGGTTTATATATAGTAAAGAGTTATATATAATATTAAAGAGGTATATATTTAAAGTATATAATATTATATAATAACGAATTAAGATATAACCTTTTATTACTTTAATATAATAACTAGAAAACTTATTAAATATATTTAATAAGAGTTTAATTTATTATAAAGATTAAGTAATTAAGATAATATAATATATAAAGATTATTTATATAATAAATTTAATATATCAAGATTATTATAATATTAAATAAATTATTTTTAATTATACTTTATAAAGATATTAAATTTAAATTATTTTAATATTTCTAAATTTTATTTTAATATTATTTTAATAATAATTAGAATATATTAAAATATATAAAATAAAATATATAATAATATATATTAAAAGAATTATAGTAATCTTTAATAAAAGATATTTTAGAAAATATAATATTTTTATTTAAAAAACTTTTTAGTAGAATTATAATTATATAGAAAGATAATATTTTATTCTCTTTATTTAATTGTTTAAATATATATTATATATATTTATATAATTATTAACTTAGACTTTTATATTTATTTTAAACTTCTACTTATATATATCTTCTTATATTAAATACTTTCTTTAAAGAAGAACTTATTATACTTTTATAATCTTTAAGCAAATTATATACTATATTATATTAATATTATATATTTGTTATAAAATCTTTAAATAGTTATAGTTATAATTATAATTAGTAATCTTAAAGTTAAACTAAGTATATATTATAAAAGCTAAGTTATTAAACTACTATATTTTAGAAACCTTATAAATAAAGTTAATAAGATATTAATTATTATAATAATTATTATTAATAAAAGAAATATTATATATTAAAGAAGTTATTAAAGTTAGTTAAGTAACTTATATATTAAATAATATTTAAACTAGCTAAGAACGAATTCAATTATTTATATATATTTATAAGTATATTATAGTTAATAAAATAAAATATAAATAATTTATATAATAATAAAATACTTATTAATAATAATAAATAAAATATCTAGTAATTTATTATTTAAAGTACTTATATAATTATATAAAGAGTTTTTAAAGTAATAGATATTAATATAGGTTAAATATAATTAATTATTATAATAACTAGTTATATTAATAGTATATATTTATAACTAGTTAATTATAAAGATACTAGACTTATTTCTATTATTATTACTTCAAAGTTTAATTAGATTTTAAAAGTATTTATAACTTTGGATTTTTCTAGAAATTATAATATAATAATTACTAAAAATATTATATTTATATTATTTAGAAATAATATATTTAATAGTAAAAGTATTATATTTTATAATATAAATAATTCCTAATCAATATTAATAAAAAGTAATTTTTATTCTTTATATTACTTTTATTTATAATTATTAAATATTTTTATAATTACTTTAATATTATTATAAATTTATATTTTAACTATTTATTTCAAGGTTTTATAAATAGTAAGTAAAACTAACTAAAGTATAATTAGTATATTAATTAGTATTAAATATAAGATATTGTTTTTATTATAATAGGTTTTCTATATCTAGTTTATAATAAAATCTTCTTTTTATTCTTTATCTATTTTATCTAATATTTTAATAAACTTAAAATCTTTATTTATTTATATTATTATTTCTTTATTAATACTCTTATTATTCTATACTATTAGTTACTTAAACTTCTTATTAGATATTAAAATTAATTTCAAGTTATAGTTTTCTTTATTAGTTAAAAGTTTGAATATATTATATTAGAATATTAATATCTTATTAACTATCTTTTATATTACTCTTAATATTTTATAGTTTTTATTAATAGCTTTATAAATAAAGTAAAGGAATTTTTATATATTGAATAATTTGAATATAATCCTATTATAAAATATTAGATTTTCTATAAAATAACTATAATTATTATTATATTTATTTAAAAAGATTATTTTAACTTTTTTTAACTTTTTAATATAATTCTTTATATTAAAGATATTTAGTTAATTGAAAATATATATTAAGCTTTAAAATATATTTTTATATTATAGAATATTTCAAGTTATAACTAAGTTCTCTATTATTTTATTTATTAATTTAACTACTTTAGTATTTATAATAACGATTTCCTAGTTTAATTTTATTAAAAGTAATTAACTATTATTAATTATTATTATTACTTTTAGATTTAATAATATATTATCTATTTTAATTTCTTTATTATTCTATATAATAAGATATTTATTATATATAATCTTGATTTAGTTGTTTATTACTATTAATAGATTTTTAGATTACTTTCTTTTATTTAATAAAGTTTCTATTTATTTATTTATCTTTATTAAACTTTTTTATTTCTCTTTTATTATTAGTTCCTTTTATAAGTTCTTAATACAATTTAATAGTTTATCTAATAAAATATTATAAATTTATTTAAATTCCTTAATCTTATTATTAAATAAAATCTCTTTATTAGTAAATCTTCTAATAATAACTTTATATTCTAGTATTCTTGAAAGTGTATTTAGATTTTATAATATAGTTAAGAACTAATTTATAATATTATTTATTATATATATATTTAATAATTTATAAAATAAGAATTATAAATATATTGATTAATAAATATTAATTAAAAATAGACTTTATAATTTAAAGAGTTGATAATATAATACTATATTATTTTTAAAGAGAATAAATTTTCTTAATAATAGTTTATTTAATAGTATATATATAATAAACTAAGAATATAAATTAAATATTTAATATTAATATTATAGTAATAAAGAAAGTAGAGATTTAAACTATATTATTATTAATATCTAATTAGTATTTATAATATATTATATAATATTTTAAATTAAAGGAACTAAGATTATTAGAACTATTTAATATTTTCTAAATAATAAATCTAGTTTCTAATATACTTTTAATAAAATAATATTAAAAGTAATTAATACTCTTTAATATACTTTTAATATTATTAAAAGATTATAAATTATTTATAAAATAGTTTATAAAATTAGATATATAATTTATAATAATAATTAAAAATACTTATTATAATAATAATAGATTATTATATGAAATCTATAATATAATAATAGATAGAAGAAAATAGTAAGATATATAATTTTAAATTGAAAAGTAAAATAAAATAAAATATTATTTAATCTAATAAATATTTTTCTTAATATTAAAAATTAAATAAATAACTTTAATTACTTTATAATTCTCGAATATTTAAAAGAGTTTTTTTTAGATAACCTCTTTTATATTTAAAAACTAAAGTTTTCGAAAGTTTATCTTTATATTTAATAATTAATTTCTAAGTATTATTAAGTAGCTCTATTAAATACTATTATATCTATATATTACTTTAATTAAAAAACTTTATTAAATATTTAATATAATCTTTCTTCTTATATCTTATAATTCTTTTATTTAGAATATATTTAAATTTATATAATTTCTATTTCTTATTATCTTTAGAGTTATTTATTAGTTTAATATAATTGAGATATAAATAATTAAATAGATTGATTTCTAATAAAATTAAATATAAATAAGTTATTAAAATAATATAATAGATTTTTTAATAAAGTAGTAAGTTTATTTTATATATTAGTTTATTAATATATTATAAGATTTTAAATAATCTAATTTATTATTCTAATAATTTCTTATTTAATTTCTTTAATAGATTATAATTATAATAAAGTTTTAAATATATATAATTTCTAATATTTATTATTAGAAGATAATAATAATAATTATAATTTTTTTTAATAATATTTATAATAAAGTCTAATATAATTTTAATATTTTTCTAGTATAAATTCTATAATATATTAGATATTTTAAATATAGAATTTATTATAAAGATTATATTAAATATAAAGTTTAATTTAAAATTTATAAAAAGTTTATTTAAAAAGATATTAATAACTTTATAATATATATTATTTAATAAGAATTATAAAGATAATAATATTATAAACTAGTTATTATTTAGATTATAAAATAAGAAATATTATATTATAATCTCTATTATCTAGTTTTTCACTTTAAATTAACTATTTGTTTAAAGATATTAGATAATAGATATAAACAATTTAATTTATAATTTTTTTTATAAAGAATATTATACTTTGTTAATAAATTTTAGATTTTAATTCAAAATAATTATTTTAGAAATTCTCTAATTAAAAAGAAGTAAAATATAAAGAAATACTTTTATTTAAATTTTAATATTATATATTATATACTTTAATAATAAGATTATTTTCTTAAAAAACTTATTAATAACTATTATTAATAAATCGAATATTTCTATATTATCTAGTTTCTAAAAGTTTATTATCTTGAATTTAGAAAAGTTTATTATAAAATCTATTATAATTATATAAAATAATATAAAGATTATATAAATTAGTTATATATAACTATTTAATTTATTATATAAAGTAGTATTAATATTGTAATTTAGATAATATCTAATATAATCTCTTAATCTCTTTATTAAATAAACAATATAAAAGTTATATAATTTATATATTATATATTCTAATTTTAGATAATACTTCTTATTATATATTTCCTTGAAAATATCTTTTAGTATTAATTCTAAAACTACTAGCTTTATAATATCTATTATAAAGTTATATTAAAGAAACTTATTTTTAAACTAAAAAGATATATTAGATTTTATTAATATATTATTAAGAAAGTCTTTTAATTTAATATTTATAAGTTTTAAAATATATTGAAAATAGAAATTATTTTAGTATTTAAATATAAATACTTTCTTTATTTTATTAAAAGTAAATACCTTTATTATTAATTATATATTATCTAATTTATTATGTTTAAAGATATTTTTTAATATATCTTTAGATAAATAAAATAATATATTAAAGATAATATTCTTCTTCTTAATAATATAATATATTTCAAGATTATATTAAGAAAGATATTAGAATATTATAATTAATTATATATTTATATAGTTTAAATCTGATATATTTAATAAATTATTCTTATAAATACTTTTTATTATTATATAATCTATAAAGATAATAATTTAATAATATAAAGATTATATTATTACTTTAAAATATTTATATATATATAAAAGATATATTATTTTAAACTTTATTAAATAATAGTTTTATTCTATTAGTTTTAGAAATTTATTTAAAAAGAGTATTAGTTATATTAATATTAATAAAAGTTTAAAGAAATCTCTAAATATAATATCTCTTTTAATATAGAATATTATAATACTAAATCTTTATTTCTTTAAACTATTAATTTTTATAAGTAGTTTATAATCTAGATTAAAATATATAAAGAACTTTTCTAATAAAAAGTACTTTTTAATTATTTTAAATACTTTTAATTTTTCTAAAGTTAATATTTAAAATATTTATATATAGAAGTTTTTTCTTTTTTAATTTATTATACTTTTATTCTTAACTACTATTAGTAATATAATATTAAAGATATTGATAACTAGATAAAGTAATAATAAATATAGAAGTAATAAAATAAGAATTAACTACTCTTTCTTTAATTAAGAATCTCTTTTTCTTTTATAAAGATTCTCAGCTAAAAAGGAATAATATTAATTATATTAATTAATAATAAAGAATATTATTTTTAATTAATATTCTTTAACTAATCTAGTTTTCAATTAGTTCTTTTAGTTATCTAGTTAATAGAGTATTATTAATATAGTTATAATAATTAATTGAGATATTACTAAATTTTATATAAAGTAATAATTATATTATCGAACTAATTATATTAATTAATTAATATTAATATAATTATTAGATCAAGTAACACTTTTTATAATATACTTCCTAATTTATAACTTTAAACTATATTAAGAAAAAGAAAGAGATTAATAAATAAAATAATTTCTAATATCCTATTTTAAAGATTATATATCTAGTAAATTACTTTTGTTTTTAATTGATTTTCAAAGAGTTTTGTTCTAGTAGATATAATTTAGATTATTTATAATTATCAAATAATTATCTTAGTTGATAATATTATAATTAGAGGATTAAATATTTATTAAAAATATATTTATAAATACTTAGTTAACTTAGTAAATAATTATTAACTAGAACTATTTATTTTAGATAATTGTTTTTATTATTATTATTTTAGTTGGGACTAGTTTTAATAAATTGTTATTATAATAATAAGGTTTAAAGTAAACTTCTAGTATATTTATAATAGAAACACTTCTTCTATTTATATAATATATATATACTATATATAATATAATATTACTATTACTTTTTATTTATTTTTCTTCTAGTTTTTATATTTATAATTATAATTATTATATCTTCTAAATAGAATCGTTCTAATATAAATAAAAGAGATAAAAATAAAGATAATTATATATTAAATAATATATTAGATTATTGTATTAATATATATTCTATTAAATATACCTTTTATAATTAAGTAATATAAGGTTAACTCTTTATATATCCTCGATTACTTATAAATATATATCGCGAGATTAATATAAGTAAATTTAATTCTCTTTATCTTTGAATTTTATATTTTCTAATTACAAAGTAATTTTATTTTCAATTAAGTTTAATAAAGGTATTTAGAATCTCACTACTTAGATATTATAAATAAGTTTAGTTTTTATTTCATCTTCTTACTCTTCTTACTCTCTAGTTACTAATCTTTTTTATAACTAAGTTTAAATAAACTCTTTTTACTTTTAATTATTATAATTAGCTTCTATCTTTAATTATATTAACTATACTTTTATTAATATATTAAAGAGATTTATTAGAATATCTTCTTTCTTTAATTATATAAAAATTAATTTAATCGATTCTATACTCTAAATAACTAATAAAGAGTTTATATCTTTATAATCTTATAGATTTTATTTCAATTATCTTTTCTTTATTCTAAATATAACTATTCTAAATATTAAATAAGTATTTACTCTCTTTTCAAAATAATATAATATAAAAGTTCTATTTTATCTTTAAAACTTACTAAGTTATAAAATATTAAGTTTATCTTTTAAAACTTTATTAAATATATAATATATATTTAGTTTAAATAGATTTTTTATAAATAATTATTTTATTATCTCTTTAGAATATTCTAATTAAAAGTTTTATTTATATATAAATCAGTTTATTATATACTATTTATATTTAATAATAAGTTAAATTAAATAATATATAGATATTTATATTTAGTAATATACTCTTATTTCTTCTATTAATTAGATTAATCCTTTTTTAAATTTTATATTTATTTACGAAAAGTCTTATTTAACTAGTTTATTTAAAAGTTAGATAATATTATTATTAATTATTTTTTAATCAAGTTATAGTAATTATTATTTATAGTTTAATATAAATAGTCTGTTTAATTATAATATTACTAAGTTACTTAGAACTCTTTAAAGTTCTTATAAAGATTCTTATTCTAGTTTTAATCTAATTAATTTTATAAACAACTTTAAAAATATACTTTTAAATAATTCTTTTAAAAAACTTTATAATAAACTTAGAACTAAAACTTTTTATATTAAGTAATAGAATTAGTTTAACTTAAGTAAATATAAAGAAAAGTATTTTATTTCTTATAAAACTTATATTTAAAATACTCTTTATAATAATAAATAAAGTATTTACTATAATTATAAATATTTTAGAAAGTCTAAAATATAATGATTCGACTCTGAATCGGCCACATTAGCTTAATATAGCCTTACCACCTAGTAGAAATCTCTTATATTAGTTTAGTTAAGTTTATTCTAGACTTAGTATCTTAATATTCTAAGAATAAAATATTACTTTCATTATATTATATTAAGGTTATTTAACTAACTAGTATTTATTTTTCTAGCCTTTCAATCTACTATATAGCTCGCTTAATAACTCTCTTTTTAACTTTCTTGATTGTTTCTAAGTACTTTACTCTCAAAGTCTTTAATAAATTTATAAGCTTTTAATCTATTAACAATTATAGTCTTTTAAAACCTTTTTACTTTTAGTTTGTATTTTACTACTATTCTAAGTTTACACCTTACTATTATTCTAAGCTTATACTTTATTTGTAAACTGATAATATAGATTTAAAGTTTATATAATAAGCTTATTAGTTCTAGTCTTTATTTAATTTTAAATACTCTTTTAGCTAAATAATCGATATTTCAATCTATTAACTTATTTAATTGATTATTACTTTTACTTCTACTTTTACTTTTACCTTTATAAAAAAGTTTTATAATTTAATAAAAGAAGCTTTTCAGATTAATTTATATTACTTTATATAACGAACCTTTATATAGCTTTTAAAACCTTTTACTTTAGCCTTTTCAATATTAACTAAAGTACTTTTTGATATTTAAACTAAGGTTTTTGAAGCTTCGCTTTTAGTTTAAACTCGAGCCTTTAAAGCTTAAGTTAAAGCTTTTAATAACTAAATACTAGAGTTATAGAATAGTTCGATTTAATATACTTTTCAAATAATTAAAAATACTAAGAATATAGTAATTAACCTTTATAATTAAAGCCTTTAATTATTAATCCTCTTTAATTATTAACCCTTTAATTAGGTTTATTAACTAGCTAATATCTTACTTCTATCTTGATAAAAGGATAAGGATACTAGAGATTATATTAGAAAATATATATAGATTTAAATATTATTATTTAGATACTCAAGAGCAAGCTTTATTAAAAGAGGGGGTAATATAATGATTCGACTTTAAATCGGTTATATTAGCTTAATATAACTTTATTACTTGATAGAAATCTCTTATATTAGTTTAACTAAGTTTATTTTAGACTTAGCATCTTAGTATTCTAAGAATAAAATATCACTTTTATTATATAAAAGATATTAAACTTATAAAATAAAGAAGTATTAGTTTATTTTATAAAAGCTTTTATTTTCTATTTAAACTTTATTAACTAAGTTTAAGAAAAGAGTATTAGAGAAGGTAATATTCTATATTTTATTATAATAAGTTTATTAACTTTATTTCTAAGAATTCTTAAAAGTTAAAATATATTTTTAATACTAAATAAAGGCTTTTAAGATTAATTTTGATAATAATCTTTTAGATAATAAAGCTAAAAAGAAAGATATAGAAATAAAAGAAAATAATAATAAAAGTAATAAGTTTAAAGATAATAATATTTTTATATTATTTAAAACTTTTATTATTTATTTAAAAAGTCTCTATTATATTAAAAACTTTAATAAACCTTTTATTCTTTAAAGTTCTTTTTATAATAGTATACTCTTTATATCTTTTATTAGAATAATAAATATATTTTAATTAATAAAGATTATTATCTTTAGTAATATTTATAAATAAAGTTCTACTTTATATTCTTATTCTAGTTTTATAAATAAACTAAGTTTGTTTTATTATTCTCTTTAAATATACCTCTTTATTACTCTTTATATTCAAGATATTATTATTTTTATAAGTACTTTAATAACTTTATTTAATTAAGATCTTTTTAATAAATAAACTTTATTTATCTTATAAGGATTTTATTATAATATTAATTACTTTATTTACTCTTTAAATTCTTTGAATATATCTAGATTATTAATTACTTCGAATCTATATAAAATATAAACTAAGTTGATTATAAAGTTAATAGTAAGTAGATTCTTTATAAAGGAAGTAAAGATATTAATAATAATTAAGTTAAAGTAATAGTTAGATTCTAAAAAGATAACTTGAGATAAATTCTTTTAACTTTTATAAGTTTAATTTAGAGATTAGTTTTAAAAATTAAGTTTATTTTAAATTTAAAATCCTTTTATATTTATAAGATATATAAAAAGTATTCTAAATTACTTTATATATAACTTATAATATTATAATATTATATTTTTAAACTAAGATTCTATTATAGTTAAATAATAGCTAAGTATATAAAAATAGTAAAGATATAATTAATTAGATTTATTAATTGATTATTATCTATTCTTTTATTAAGATTTTCTAGTTTATTTATAAAAATTAATAAAAGTTTCTTATAAAGAGAGTAGTTTTATTTGATTCTATAATTTATAAAGGAAATATAAATAAGAATTATAATATATTAATAAAAGTTCTTTACTTTATATAAAGATTATTAATTATTAATAATATTATAATAACTATTATAAACTTTAGCTTTAATATCAATATAGATTAGTTTGTAAATACTAATTATATATTTATATAATTAAGTAATTAAATCTACTTTATAATTCTAAGTATTATATAATACTAGATACTATATAATTCTTTTTATAATATACTCTTTAACTTAAATATTAAGTTATAGTAAACTAAGGAAAGTTCTAAATAAAAGAAATATTAAATATAATTATAATTAATCTTATTTACTTGTTTATTTAAAATTAATAATTAAATAGTTGTTTTTAAGATAGTTTAGTTCGAAGTTATAACTAGTATTAACTAGCTAGTATATAATTAACCTAGTAAATATTTATTTTAACTAAGTTAAAATATTTTAATTAATTATTATTATTATTATCACTTTAATTAAATATAGTTGTAAGTGAATTTTTCGTGATAATAAGGTTTAAAGTAATGATTTTATAATATATATATTTAAATTACTTCTTTCTATTTATATTATATACTAGTAGTATTAATATTATTATATTCTATTTATTTTCCAGTAAATTTATATTAATACTCTCTAATTCTTTTTAAAAAGTTTTCAAAAAGCTTTTATTATATCTAAATATAATTATATACTTTTAGATAAATAAAGTGATAATAGAGATAAATATATTAACTTCTATTTAGTTAGATATAATCTTTATTATAGTTATATTTACAATTTAATAATTCTAGTTAATTTATCTTATACTTAATAAACTATTTAATAAGTTTATAAATAATATAATAATATATAATCTTTCTCTTCTATTTAACTAAAGATAGTTAATAAGTTTGAACTTTTTATTTTTAATCTTAGTATTTTTAACTTTGAGTTTTAAGTATCTTCGATTAATAATAATACTATTATTGTAGAAATCACTTAGTTTTTAATAAATATAAGTTTCGAATCTTTTTTACTTTTTTAATTATTTTATTTTTTAGTTATTAATTATTTATATAACTAAGTTTTAGATTCTTTCTTTTTATATTTAATATATATAAATTACTTGTTTTTATTCTTATTTAAATAGAACTTTTATATATTTTCTAATTATTCTTTATAAAGAACTTTTAAAGTTATTTCTTTTTAATAGATCTTATATACTAAGTTATCTTCTTGATTTTAAAGAAGATAATTCTATTTTTATAAATTAAAGTAGATAACTATTTATTTTATTTTAAAGTTCAAACTAGTTAATATCTCTATTATAATCTCTTTTTAATTATAATATCCTATATATATAAGCTTATAGACTAACTAATTTATAAATACCTTTTAGATACTTTTAAGATTTTATAAGATATTTTTACTTTTATTATAATCTTTTGTTATTAGATTCTTAAATTAGTTCTAAGTTTAATAGATATTATATATTTAATTAATTTATTTCCCACTTTAAATATTCTAAAGGAGATTACAATTTAGAGTATAATTAATATATAATATAATTTCCTAAAACTAATTTTACTTTATTTTAATTATCAATTTAGACTTTATAATATAAAAGTAGGATAATTATTATTTTAAATAATCTTTAATTAATTAAAAGTAATCTTTATATAATAATTAGCTAAAATAATTTAACTAATAATTGTTTTACTACTTTTATTAATATTAAAGATACTTCTTTTAGTAATATCTTAAATTTATTTAATAAAAATATTAGAACTTTTCAAAGTAGTATTTAAGATTATTTTAATTTTAATAATCGAAGTAACTATTATTATATTCCTTATTTTAATTATATTTATAATACTTTATATAGTTTTAAGAAAAGATATTACTATAATTGATTATATATTAGGAAGTTGAATTATTATTAGAGTTATAAAATAAAGAAGTATTATTTTATTTTTAAAATCTTAATACTAATTATTAAAAAGTTATTAGTATTTTCTAAATAAAGAGTTCTTAATAAAGTAAGTTTCTAATTTAGTATTTTTAAAATCAGATTAATCTTTAGTAATTAAAATTTAAAGAATATTTAGAAGTTTTTCAAGATATTAGTTAAGATATATAAATTAAAGTAATATCTTATAGATTAATTATCTAATAAAGAGGATAATAGTTAAAAGGAAGATAAAAGTAATAATAAAGATAATAATAATAATAATAATATATTTTTACTATTTAATTCTCATTAAACTTAATTATAATATTTAGATCAAGTTGATTATAATAGAGTTCTAATTACTTTTTAACAAGCTATTTATAGTAAAATAACCTTTATTTCTTTTTTTAGTATAATTAATATCTTTTTAAATAGTTTTATTATAATTACTTTTATATATTATTCTAGATTATTTAATAGTACTTAGTTTATTTTTAGGATAATATTAAAGATTCTTTATAAGTCTATTATATCTATTTATATTATTTTTTAAGATTCTATAATATATTTATAAAGATCTAATACTTATATTAGTAATTCAAGTATTCTAAATAATTGTAATCTTCTAAATAAATATAATTCTTCTATATATTAACCTTTATAATAAAATATTAATTACTTTATTTATTCTTAGAATTTCTCTATTAGTTCTAACTTATTAATTACTTACTATAAAGATTATATAGTATTATATAGAAGATTAGTTACTAGTAAGTTTTCAAAAATAAAAGTTAAAAAACTATTTTATACTAAATTGAAGTAATTATTAAATAATAATAAAATTATTAATTAAGAGTTTTTAAAGCTTTTTTAAATAGTTTAGAATATAATATTAAGAATTAAGTATATATTAAATTTATAATTATCTAATTTTTATAATAATATAATTTAAATACTTTCTCTTTATAATTAAAAGTCTTTTAATAATACTTTTATTATATATTAATCAATATTTTTTTTATATAAATATTCTAGGATTATTTATTTATTAGTGATATTTACTATATTATTAGTTTTTATCAACTCTTATATTTAATTGAATTTATAAATATCTAGAAAGAATCTATTAAAAAGATAATTCTTATTAAATAATTTAATTATCTTATTAAAAATCACTTAGTTTATTTATACTCTATTTTATATATTAGAATTAAATTATTTATAAGTTTTACTCTTGGAAAAGTATAATAAATAAAAAAGTGATTTTTAAAAAATATTTTATAAGATTTTAACTATTATATTTAACTTCTCGATTTTCTTTTTTATATCTTGTAGATTCAAGTAAATATAAAAATGTTCAAACTATTAATATATAAGATTCTTAATAAGATTATTAATTAGTATATTCTTTATAAATAAATAAATAATATTAAATAATTTCTTCGAATATTCTTATTTTAATTATATATTTTAGATATTAATATATTTAAATTTAATTAATATTCTTTTATTTTTATTTATAATTAGTTTTATTATTTATATATTATTATAATAAATAATAATAAGTTTAAATATTATTAATTCGAGTTCTTTTAATAATCTATTTATTATTATAATCTCTTTAGTAGTTCTTTTGATATTAAATAGCTTTGTTTCTATTATAGAAGTTATTATTATATTTTATTTCGATATTTTCTAAATAATTAATTTACTATATAAAGATATTATATATTCTTAAATAGATCTCTTTATTTTACTATTATTAGTAAATAATATATCTAATATTATAAGTAGTTAAAATAAGTAATTTATATTATATTTAATAACTAGATATTTTATTCTTTATAAATAATTAATATAATAATTAGTTACTTTTAAATAATCTTTAGATAAATTAATTAAGAAGTAAAATAATTAGAATATTATAAATATAATATTAGTATATAAAGTAATTATTATATATAAAATAAATCTAACTTTCTTTTAATATTTTTTAACTATTAATCTTATTATAATTTCCTTATTTTTTTTAAATTCTATTATTGAAAGTAGAATATTTATAAATTTATTATTTATTAGACTAAACTTTCTAATAATCTTTTTAATATAAATATTATAAATAAATTATAATTTCTTCTAAAATCAATTCTTGATAATTTATATACTTAGAAACTATTTAATATTATTTATTTTATATAATTTATATATAGATTAGATTATTATAACTCTAAGTTATAATAGATATCTAAGGACCTTAGATTTAAAGAGCGAAATCTATAACTATAACTATTATATTAAAAATAGTACTAAGTATTAGAATTAATAATATTCTCTTAGTAGAAATCTATTAGTAGAACTTTATTAATAAAACTATATTAGTAAATACTTTTAGTAGAACTTTAAATAAAGATAAGTATATTTAATAGAATAAAAACAAGATAAACTAGTTATAAGATAAACTACTTAGTAGATATATAATATTCTATTTACTTCTATCTATTTTATCTAGATAGAAAGTGATAGAACTAATAGGATAATAATAATATAAAAATCTATATAAATAGATAGTTTTCCTATAGTATATAGAGCTTTATATTTAACTTAATTAATTAAATTCAAGTTACTATTTATATTTACTATTATAAATATTGATTCTTTATATAACTATTATTAATAATAAATTTTACAATATTACTATATAATCTTACTATTATATAATAATCGAGATCCTAACTATTTCTATATAATTTAAAAGACAAGTATTTATAATATTTTAAATATTATTATTACTTTATATACTAAATCAAAATAATTATAAATAATATTATAATAATCGGGTCCTCGACTTAATTAACTACTTTAATAATAACTATAATTATATCTATATAAGACTATAATAGTAATATTAATATATAAGTAAGAGATATAAAAAGTAATAATAATAATAATAAGTTAAAGGAGTTTAGACTTTAGAAAACTTTAAAGATTATATTACTTAATAAATATAATAGTAATAAAAAAGAATTAAATACTTTCCTTTTATAATTAGAAATATACTTTAGATTTAATATTAATAAATTTAAAATCTAAGATATTAGAAATCTTTAAATAGCTTTTTATCTAAGAAATAAAGTAACTAAATAGATTAAACCTTTCTTAACTAATTATTTCGAAAAAACTAGAAATCTAGAATAAATAATAGTAATTATTTTTATTATCTTTAAAAACTTTGAAGGATTTAAAATAGAAATCTAAAGAATCTTTAAAGATATTGATATTATTTAAACTATTAAAAGAAGAATCTTTAAACTAAAATAAACTAGATCTATTATTAATTATATTATTGAATTTCGAAAATATAATAACTAAATTAAATAAAAAGTAAAGACTTTTATTAATTATTATAAAATAGAATTTAAACTATTTATTAGAAAGGAATTATTAAAAAGAGATCTGATTATAAATATAAATAATCTAATTAAAGAAACTATTTAAATTAATAATTATAAATATAAGTTTTAATATATAATCAATTTTAAACTATCTAAATAATAAGACTAATATTATTAAAAGAATAAAGAAAGATCAAAGTTTATTAAATAATAATACTTTAAAAAAGAGATTTATAATAATTTTATAAAGTTAGATATTATAAACTCTAAGAATAATCTTTTTTAGAAAGAAAGGAACTATAAATAAGAAAAGAAATTATATTTCGAATATAAGTTTTTAAGATATTAATTAAGAGATTACTAAAAGAAGTTTTAAAGTTAGAAACTAAAAGAGAATATTTAGAAAGGAAAAAAACAATTTAAGATATTAATAGATAATAATAGTTACTAGGGTAAAGATATATCTAGATATTAATTTAGTATAATAAATAGATAATTTAAAAATTAAGATAATAATTATATATTATTATTATAGATAGTATATTATAATAACTACTACTTAGTATACTAGTTAAATAAGGATAATATAAATTAGTATTTTAAGAAACTATAAAAGAAAGAGAGTTAAATAAATATATTTATTTAATAGTTAAAAGATATAATATATATACTATTATAGATAAATAAAGAATAAACTATTAAAGAAAGAAATAATATTTAGAGAGTTAGAATTTAGATTTACTTAAATTAAGTAGTCAAGTATTATAATTATACTAGAAACTCTAAACCCAAAATAAACAAAGTCTATATATTGAAATATATAGATAGTAAATATTTCGGATAGAAATAGTTTGAATTAGAAAAGATTTATTAGAAGTTCTTTAAAAAAGATTTTAAGGATATTATATTCTAGATTAAATAATACTAAGTTATATTCTAATATTTAAGAAAGATATAATTCTAATATTAAATTAGAAATAAAAAGAATATTTATATAGAATAACTAGTTATATAGTTTTTAGTAGAAGACTAAGTATACTATATAAAATTAATAAATAAGGGAGTTAAAATATAATAGAATATATTAACTATAGAATCTTATTATAAAACACTTTATATTAATTAGAAATAACTTACTAAGCTATTTAAGATATTAGTTAAAAAGCTAAAAGCTATTCTAAAGTCAAAATAGATCTTTTACAAAGTATATATAAATAGGTAAATATTATAAGTTATAATAAATTTAGAAGTAATAGAAAATTTTATAATACTAGAAGTTATAGTATTTATAAAACTATAAACTTTTAGAAAACAAGTTTTATATAAATTTATACTTATTAATAAGTAATTAGCTAAAAGTAATAAAGTTATTTAATATAAAATATAAGAGTTTATAATATAGTTAAGATAGTATTCTAAATAGATACAAATAGATTTAATTTTACTAAAAGGATACTAAATAATTTTAAGAATATTATAACTAGAATACTATAATCTATATATTAACTAGATTAAATGAATCTTGAAATTTAATAAGTATAAATATAAAATAAAGTTTATATAAAGTTCTATAGAATTAATACTCTAGATTAGGAAATAATAAGAAAAACTATATATATTAAAAGCAAATAATACTTTAGAGGTTAGATATTTAACTTAAAATCTTTTATTAAAGAATATATTAGTAAAGTATTAGAAATATATAAAGATCTTTAAAGAAAGGTTTTAAAAGAATATCTTATCAAAGTATTAACTTTGAGATTATAAGATAAAATTAGAAGAAGGAAAAGAACTATTATTTTTATTAATTATATTATTATTAAAAGAGAAGTTTAAGTTATTTTATAAATATCTTAATAAAAATCTAACGAAAAGATTTATTAGAAAATCTGTTTTATTAGTAAAAGCTTTAATCTTCTTTATATCTAAGAAAAGAGATAAAAAAGAAAGATTAGTTATTGATTATTAAAAGTTTAATAATATTATAATAAAGGATTATTACTTATTATTATTAGCTAATAAATTATAAAATTAGATTAAAAAAGCTAAATACTTTATAAAGTTGAACTAATATATAGAATTCAACTTAATCTAAATTAAAAAGAGAGATAAATAAAAAACTATATTCTATATTTAATATAACTATTATAAGTACTAGATAATACTTTTCGAGCTTATAAATATACTAGTTATATATATAAAGCTAGTTAATAATTTATTAAGAAAATATTTTAATAATTATTATATAGTTTATTTTAATAATATTTTAATCTTTATTAAAACCTTTAAAAAGTATATTAAAATTATATAGAAAATCTTAGAAATTCTTTAAAATATAAATATTTTATTGAAACTATCTAAATATAAATTCTATATCTCTGAAACCGAATTTCTAGAATATATTGTTAGTATAATAGAATTTAAGATAAGTTTAAATAAAGTAAAAGAAGTTCTAGAATAGAAAGAACTTACTAGTATTAAAGAAATATAATTATTTTTAAGATTTATAAACTTCTATAAATAATTTATTAAAGATTATTCGAAAATTATAGTATTACTTATAAAGTTAATTAAGAAGAATATAAGTTATAAATAGAATAGTATAGTATAAAAGGTATTTAATATATTTAAATAAGTTTTTATAAAAGTATTAGTTCTAATTACTTTCGATTTTAAATAACTAATTATTATAGAAATAAATATATTAAACTATATATTAAATATAATCTTTAGCTAACTAAGTAAGAACAAAAAGCTATAATTAATAGTATATTATTCTAGAAAGTTATAATTAGTAAAACTGAATTACAAGATTTATAATAAAGAACTATTAACTATTATTAATACTTTTAAAGAATAGAGAGTTTATTTTAAGAGATCTAAATATATAGTCTAAGTTTATTTAGATTATAAAAACTTAATCTACTTTATAATAATGAAAATTCTAAATAGATAATAAATATAATAAGTAGAAATACTAGCTATATATAACTTCAAGATAAAATATATTAAAGGGAATAAAAATATTAAAATAGATATATTTAGTAGAAAACCAGAATATCTAGAAAATAAAATATATAAATTATATATAATATTTTAATAAGAAGAAGATTTGTTAATATTCAATTTACTCTAGTTAGCTATAATAATAATACTTTATAATAATTACTTGGAAAAGTAAATAAAGAAATAATATAAGAATAATTCAATTATAAAATAAATACTAGAATAACTAAGTAAAGAATTTATAGTTAAGAATAATATTATCTACTTTTATAAAAAGATTTATATCTCTTCTATATTATCTAAATAATATATTAAAGAATAGTATAAGTTATTAACTTATAACTACTAAGGAATTACTAAGATATTTATATAAATCAAAGTATATTTATATTTCTTATAAATAAGAAAGATAGTTAAAGAAGTTATTAGAAATTATAATATCTATATATAGAATAAAACCTTATAATATACTCTATATAACTAGTTTAAAACTCCGAATATATCTACTTAATTATAAAAGTCTATTATATAAAACTTTGTAATCAAGTTATTATATTTAAAGGATCTAATTATAAAAGTAGTATATAACTTTATCTTAATAATTATAGATTAATTAACTAAGTTTAAATATATAATTCTTTATAAGGAAAATAGTATAATAGAAGATTTAGTATATATCTTTCTAAGAATAATAACTAGTATATATAAAGTATTAATAAAAATAATTTTAAATTATAATAAGTTTTTTATATCGAAATTCTAATAATTACTTATAATACTATTAGAAATTAAAAGAAAGTTATCTATAATATTTTATTTATAAATAAATAAATAGATAAAATAATTAAATTAAACTTTAGAATAATATTTATAATATTATATTAATTATAAATAAAATAATTAAATAGAATTATTATTATTTATATAATTTATATATAATATTTTAAAAATTATAATTATAAATATAATATTAATTTATATTAACTTTAGATTTAAACTAAAAGTATATAATATATAATTAATAAATAAAGTGAAATTAGATATAAGTATTATAAAAGTAGATAAATTAAAAGAATTATATAAATAGTTATTACTTGATATTAAGTTTATTTTATAATAAACTATAAATTACTATAATTCGAAGTATAATATAGAATTAATATTTAAGAAAAGAGATAAAGTTTACTTCTTTAGATAAAATATTAATATAAAAAGACTAAATAATAAACTAGATTATAAGAAACTAAGACTTTTCAAGATTAATAAAATAATTAAACTAATTAATTATAGACTAAAGCTATTAATAATAATAAAAATATACTTAGTTTTTTATATTTTATTACTCGAATTAGTATTATTAAAAGTATTAAATATATTTTATATTGAAATCGAACTAGTTAATCTAGATACTGAATATAAAGTTAAAGAAATATTAGATTATAAATATATTAGAGAATAGCTTTATTATTTTATTAAATAGAAGAATTACTTATATTTAAAAAATATATAGGAACTAGTTAAGAATTTAAACTATCTATAGTATTTAGAGAAATTCTATTAAAAATACTTTTGTCTTCTAACTAAATAGTTAGTTTAGAGTTATTTATCAAAGATAGTTTAAATAAAGAGAAACTAGTAATAATAAAGAGAGATATTTAAGTAGTTTATTTAGTTTTCTTTTACTTTAATCTTTTCTTTTCTTTAAACTCCTTTAATATATTAATTGTATATAAATTATATTATAATATTTTCCTAATCTTCTTTTTTAGAACCTTTTACTACTTCCTTAAATATATATAATAAATAAAGGCTTTTTACTTCTACTAAATAATTATTTTCTTCTTAACTTCTAAATAAGTTTCCTTTTATCGAATACTTTCTTATTATAATATAGAATTTCTAAAAATATTATAAGAACTCTTTTTAATACTTTTTATATATTCTTTATAATAATTAACTTTAGAAAGTATATAATATTTAAGACTTTTTTTAGAATAATAAGAATACTTTATAAATATTATTCTTTTTTTTTCCTTTAAACAAGTATATATATTATAATAACTTTTTATAAACTTAGATATTTCTTTAAATATAATAAAGAAAAGAAGAATAAGAGAATTTATTAAGAAATCTAAATAGATATTTCGTATTATTATAAGTAAATATCGGGATAATACTAGACTAAAAAGAGGATAGTATTATAACTCTAGATTATAATAGATACTTAAAGACTTTAGATTTAAAAAGCGAAACTTATAATTATAACTATTATATTAAGAATAATACTAAGTATTAGAATTAATAATATTCTTTTAATAGAAATCTATTAATAGAACTCTATTAATAAAATTATATTAGTAAATATCTTTAATAGAACCTTAGATAAAAATAAATATATTTAGTAAAATAAGAATAAAATAAACTAATTATAAGATAGATTACTTAGTAAATATATAATATTTTATTTACTTCTACTTATCCTATCTAAGTAAAAGATAATAGAACTAATAAGATAATAATAATATAAAAGTCTATATAAATAAATAGTTTTCTTATAATATATAGAGCTTTATATTTAATTTAATTAATTAAATTCAAGTTACTACTTATATTTATTATTATAAATATCGATTCTCTATATAACTATTATTAATAATAAACCTTATAATATTACTATATAACTTTATCATTATATAGTAATCAAGATCCTGACCACTTCTATATAACTTAGAAGATAAGTATTTGTAATATAGATCTTATTAATAATTCTTTTTATTTTCTTAGTATATTTCTTATTATAAATAA